>JAWPHD010012883.1:0-72555 GCA_037043455.1 Cyrtodaria siliqua
ACGCATAATGGATAATGAGTGGTTTAATTAACACATAGTTACATCCTTTTATTTGAAAACGGACTTTTTTTATTCATACATGTATGTCCATGTTACTGTAGATAAAATATCAAACAATTTCGATGCACGCCCTCAGTATAAAAAAAAATTCGCTCGCTCGACGCATAATGGATAATGAGTGGTTTAAAATTAACACATTGTTACATCCTTTTATTTGAAAACGGACTTTTTTATTCATACATGTATGTCCATGTTACTGTAGATAAAATATCAAACAATTTCGATGCACGCCCTCAGTATAACTTTTTTTTTTCGCTCGCTTTCGCTCGCTCGACGCATAATGGCTAATGAGTAGTTTAATTAACACATTGATAATTACTTTTATTTGAAAACGACTTTTTTACCCTATCAATGCACAACCGCAACCGTTTTATGAGGCTAGAAACGGACCCGAAAATTTACCAAAATCTTACGCCCCCCCTAAGCTGAAATCCTGGATCCGCCCCTGATAATGTACAAATTTTATACAAAACAGGTAAATTATAATTATGTACAAATTTTATACAAAACAGGCAACTGTATTAATTATATAACCATATTTTTACAAAACTGGCAACTGTTATAATTATATAACTGTATTTGATACAAAACAGGCAATTGCTTTAATTATATAACAGTATTTTATACAAAACAGGCAACTGTTATAATTATATAACTGTATTTGATACAAAACAGTCAACTGTTATAATTATATAATCATATCTTATACAAAACAGGAAACTGTTATAATAATGTACAAATTTTATACAAAACAGGTAAATTATAATTATGTACAAATTTTATACAAAACAGGCAACTGTTATAATTATATAACCATATTTTTTACAAAACTGGCAACTGTTATAATTATATAACTGTATTTGATACAAAACAGGCAATTGCTTTAATTATATAACAGTATTTTATACAAAACAGGCAACTGTTATAATTATATAACTGTATTTGATACAAAATAGGCAACTGTTATAATTATTTAATTGTATTTGATACAAAACAGGCAACTGCTATAATTATATAAAAGTATTTTATACAAAACAGGTAACTTATAATTATGTACATATTTTATACAAAACAGGCAACTGTTATAATTATATAACTGTATTTGATACAAAACAGGCAACTGCTATAATTATATAACTGTATTTTATACAAAACAGGTAACTGTCATAATTATATAACCATATTTTTTACAAAACAGGCAACTGTCATAATTATATAACTGTATTTGATACAAAATAGGCAACTGTCATAATTATATAACCTTATTTTTTACAAAACAGGCAACTGTCATAATTATATAACTGTATTTGATACAAAATAGGCAACTGTCATAATTATATAACCATATTTTTTACAAAACAGGCAACTGTCATAATTATATAACCATATTTTTTACAAAACAGGCAACTGTCATAATTATATAACCATATTTTTACAAAACAGGCAACTGTCATAATTATATAACTGTATTTGATACAAAATAGGCAACTGTCATAATTATATAACCATATTTTTTACAAAACAGGCAACTGTCATAATTATATAACCATATTTTTTACAAAACAGGCAACTGTCATAATTATATAACTGTATTTGATACAAAATAGGCAACTGTTATAATTATTTAACTGTATTTGATACAAAACAGGCAACTGCTATAAGTATATAACAGTATTTTATACAAAACAGGTAAATTATAATTATGTACATATTTTATACAAAACAGGCAACTGTTATAATTATATAACCATATTTTTTACAAAACAGGCAACTGTCATAATTATATAACTGTATTTGATACAAAATAGGCAACTGTCATAATTATATAACTGTATTTGATACAAAATAGGCAACTGTTATAATTATTTAACTGTATTTGATACAAAACAGGCAACTGCTATAAGTATATAACAGTATTTTATACAAAACAGGTAACTGTCATAATTATATAACCATATTTTTTACAAACAGGCAACTGTCATAATTATATAACTGTATTTGATACAAAATAGGCAACTGTTATAATTATTTAACTGTATTTGATACAAAACAGGCAACTGCTATAAGTATATAACAGTATTTTTATACAAAACAGGTAAATTATAATTATGTACATATTTTATACAAAACAGGCAACTGTAATAATTATATAACCATATTTTTTACAAACAGGCAACTGTCATAATTATATAACCATATTTTTTACAAAACAGGCAACTGTCATAATTATATAACCATATTTTTTACAAAACAGGCAACTGTCATAATTATATAACTGTATTTGATACAAAACAGGCAACTGTTATAATTATATAACCATATTTTTTACAAAATAGGCAACTGTTATAATTATTTAACTGTATTTGATACAAAACAGGCAACTGTTATAATTATATAACCATATTTTTTACAAAATAGGCAACTGTTATAATTATTTAACTGTATTTGATACAAAACAGGTAACTTATAATTATATAACTGTATTTGATACAAAACAGGCAACTGTTATAATTATATAACCATATTTTTTACAAAATAGGCAACTGTTATAATTATTTAACTGTATTTGATACAAAACAGGTAACTTATAATTATATAACTGTATTTTATACAAAACAGGCAACTGTTATAATTATATAACCATATTTTTTACAAAATAGGCAACTGTTATAATTATTTAACTGTATTTGATACAAAACAGGTAACTTATAATTATATAACTGTATTTGATACAAAACAGGCAACTGCTATAAGTATATAACAGTATTTTATACAAAACAGGTAAATTATAATTATGTACATATTTTATACAAAACAGGCAACTGTTATAATTATATAACTGTATTTGATACAAAATAGGCAACTGTTATAATTATTTAACTGTATTTGATACAAAATAGGTAACTTATAATTATATAACTGTATTTGATACAAAACAGGCAACTGCTATAATTATATAACAGTATTTTATACAAAACAGGTAACTTATAATTATATAACTGTATTTGATACAAAACAGGCAACTGCTATAATTATATAACAGTATTTTATACAAAACAGGTAACTTATAATTATATAACTGTATTTGATACAAAACAGGCAACTGCTATAAGTATATAACAGTATTTTATACAAAACAGGTAAATTATAATTATGTACATATTTTATACAAAACAGGCAACTGTTATAATTATATAACAGTATTTTATACAAAACAGGTAACTTATAATTATATAACTGTATTTGATACAAAACAGGCAACTGCTATAAGTATATAACAGTATTTATACAAAACAGGTAACTTATAATTATATAACTGTATTTGATACAAAACAGGCAACTGCTATAAGTATATAACAGTATTTTATACAAAACAGGTAAATTATAATTATGTACATATTTTATACAAAACAGGCAACTGTTATAATTATATAACTGTATTTGATACAAAACAGGCAACTGTTATAATTATATAACTGTATTTGATACAAAATAGGCAACTGTTATAATTATTTAACTGTATTTGATACAAAACAGGCAACTGTCATAATTATATAACTGTATTTGATACAAAATAGGCAACTGTTATAATTATATAACTGTATTTGATACAAAACAGGCAACTGTCATAATTATATAACTGTATTTGATACAAAATAGGCAACTGTTATAATTATTTAACTGTATTTGATACAAAACAGGCAACTGTCATAATTATATAACTGTATTTGATACAAAATAGGCAACTGTTATAATTATTTAACTGTATTTGATACAAAACAGGCAACTGCTATAATTATATAACAGTATTTTATACAAAAACAGGTAACTTATAATTATATAACTGTATTTGATACAAAACAGGCAACTGCTATAATTATATAACAGTATTTTATACAAAAACAGGTAACTTATAATTATTTAACTGTATTTGATACAAAACAGGCAACTGCTATAATTATATAACAGTATTTTATACAAAAACAGGTAACTTATAATTATATAACTGTATTCTTTACAAAACAGGCAACTGTTATAATTATATAACTGTATTTGATACAAAATAGGCAACTGTTATAATTATTTAACTGTATTTGATACAAAACAGGCAACTGTCATAATTATATAACTGTATTTGATACAAAATAGGCAACTGTTATAATTATATAACTGTATTTGATACAAAACAGGCAACTGTCATAATTATATAACTGTATTTGATACAAAATAGGCAACTGTTATAATTATTTAACTGTATTTGATACAAAACAGGCAACTGCTATAATTATATAACAGTATTTTATACAAAAACAGGTAACTTATAATTATATAACTGTATTTGATACAAAACAGGCAACTGGTATAAGTATATAACAGTATTTTATACAAAACAGGTAAATTATAATTATGTACATATTTTATACAAAACAGGCAACTGTTATAATTATTTAACTGTATTTGATACAAAACAGGCAACTGCTATAAGTATATAACAGTATTTTATACAAAACAGGTAAATTATAATTATGTACATATTTTATACAAAACAGGCAACTGCTATAATTATATAACAGTATTTTATACAAAACAGGTAACTTATAATTATATAACTGTATTTGATACAAAACAGGCAACTGCTATAAGTATATAACAGTATTTTATACAAAACAGGTAAATTATAATTATGTACATATTTTATACAAAACAGGCAACTGTCATAATTATATAACTGTATTTGATACAAAACAGGTAACTGTTATAATTATATAACCATATTTTTTACAAAATAGGCAACTGTTATAATTATTTAACTGTATTTGATACAAAACAGGCAACTGCTATAATTATATAACAGTATTTTATACAAAACAGGTAACTTATAATTATTATATACAACTGGTATTTTTAATTACTGTTGTCACATTTCAGGTCAATAATGTTTATTTCGGAATGTAAAAGATGTTTTTTAAATAGGTAGGCAACAGTGATTAACCTATTTATCCCAGTTTATTACAGGTAAATAAATCATGGTGAAAAAGAAACCCATTAGGTCCAAGACTTACTTAGCCTAAATAATTATTCTAGTGTTTACAAAGGAAAAAGCCACTTTTATTGTAAAGAGGGAATAATTGGTCCATTTCGACTTGGGTTTATTGGCATTTTATTGTATTTTACTTTTTCTGTTTACTATTGAACTCTATGTGTACTCAGGTAAATAATAAACCGAAATAATGGGTTTACATAGTTAACATATTTTACGAGCTGTTAACGCTTTTTTAAAAGGTCTGAAATTTAAAGGTTCTGTCCAGTATTTATGATAAAACTTACTTTTATATATACCCGCCATTGCTCAATGGTGAAGTTATCGTGGCATTTCAGTTGATAAAAAAGAGGGTATTATAATCAACAGGAAGTTTAAAGATTACTGATCGAATGTTACCAGTTATCTTATGTAGCAGCTATTTTTCTTTGATGTTAACCCTTAACCTGCTAAGCACAACTATAATAGCCTTTAGTAGCACCTCCCCTCATAGAAGCCCCCAACCAACCCCACCTTTAAAAATAAATCAAAACAGCTTCAAAATTCAATACCTTTTCATGATTTTTGTACAAGCGTACTAAAAAATTATATATATAGATATATATTTATATTTTGTTTTAATTTTATAAGTAAGCCCACTTGGCATTTTGCCTAGTGCCCAGGCTACTACCGTATTAAGGTAAATGTGGTATATTGTGTTAGATCTGGTGTTGGATATAGTTATTGTTCAATAAGAAATGTATATAGATACCAATAAAAAAAAAAAAAACATAAATTTATGATAACTTACCAAACAGAATGTTAAATAAGACATATCACAACTACCAAGGTAACCTTTGTAGATTATAGTTGGTATTTTACTGCCTCATTGAATTATGGAAATTAACCAAGATTTATCAGATGAGAATAGTTGCTATAAATTATATATTAACCCTTGACCCGCTTAGCACGACTATTATATAATAACCTTTGGGTCCATTGTAAAACACCTTCCTTCCAAAACACCCCTTTGTCAGATAAATGGAATAGTCTTAATTCAAAGAAAGAACAGTCAATTATATATATTTCCATAACAGTAATGATATCTTCCTCGATCAACTTCTGCTTCACCGGAGTTCCTGCAGCGTGTTCCTGCATGTGCAAGACACTTTTCCATATAGCCATTACCTGTACGAAATTCGATGCCCGTCATCTAAGTTACGCCTCTTGCCAGGCGTTATTTTCACATTTTACGCCTCTAACAAGAAACGTCAAAGTCATATTATTCCGTCTCTTGCTCGTTGACGATTGGAAAAAGAGAATTACTCCTAAAAAACAGTTGTAATCCGCCTGGTTTCCGTAATGTTTTTATCATACAGGAAATGGTCATCCATTCAGATGAGGACGTGAACTGGGCAGTCCTGTGTATCATCTTTTTCCGAGTCTATCATCCGAGCATGTTGAATAACCATAGTAATCTATTCGATAGTTAGACCATGTCCCGGATTTCTATATATCCTTCCTCAGGCATACCTGGGGCTGCTCCAAATGACCTAAACAATGTGTTGATGAGCTGTTAAACAACAATTAAATTAAATTCCTAACTACGTGCTCAAGTGTAACTGGCACGCAGTCTGGAAGCTTCCACATCATTCTTCCTGACAATCTGTCATAGTGTCTGGAAGCCTGAGCATGTCCCGTAACCCCACTGACAATCTGTCATAGTGTCTGAAAGCCCGAGCATGTCCTGGAACCCCCCTGATAATCTGTCATAGTGTCTGGAAGCCCGAGCATGTCCCGGAACCTCCCTGACAATCTGTCATAGTGTCTGGAAGCCCGAGCATGTCCCGGAACCCCGCTGACAATCTGTCATAGTGTCTGGAAGCCGGAGCATGTCCCGGAACCCCTCTGACAATCTGTCATAGTGTCTGGAAGCCCTAGCATGTCCCGGAACCCCTCTGACAATCTGTCATAGTGTCTGGAAGCCCGAGCATGTCCCGGAACCCCCCTGACAATCTGTCATAGTGTCTGGAAGCCCGAGCATGTCCCGGAACCCCTCTGACAATCTGTCATAGTGTCTGGAAGCCCGAGCATGTCCCGGAACCCCCCTGACAATCTGTCATAGTGTCTGGAAGCCCGAGCATGTCCCAGAACCCCCTGACAATCTGTCATAGTGTCTGGAAGCCCGAGCATGTCCCGGAACCTCCCTGATAATCTGTCATAGTGTCTGGAAGCCTGAGCATGTCCCTGAACCCCCCTGACAATCTGTCATAGTGTCTGGAAGCCCGAGCATGTCCCGGAACCCCCCTGACAATCTGTCATAGTGTCTGGAAGCCCGAGCATGTCCCGGAACCCCCCTGACAATCTGTCATAGTGTCTGGAAGCCCGAGCATGTCCCGGAACCCCTCTGACAATCTGTCATAGTGTCTGGAAGCCCGAGCATGTCCCGGAACCCCCCTGACAATCTGTCATAGTGTCTGGAAGCCCGAGCATGTCCCAGAACCCCCTGACAATCTGTCATAGTGTCTGGAAGCCCGAGCATGTCCCGGAACCTCCTTGATAATCTGTCATAGTGTCTGGAAGCCCGAGCATGTCCCGGAACCACCCTGACAATCTGTCATAGTGTCTGGAAGCCCGAGCATGTCCCGGAACCCCCCTGACAATCTGTCATAGTGTGTGGAAGCCCTAGCATGTCCTGGAACCTCCCTGACAATCTGTCATAGTGTCTGGAAGCCTGAACATGTCCCAGAACCCCTCTTCACACCTCTAATCAAATGTTGGGTTTCCACTTTGTCGAAGGTCTTGCTATGTCACTTTGTAAAGATAAACTTTCAGTGTAAATTAAGTTTAATTCTACGTGATTGACAGCGCTGATGTGGGGGCATTCGTGCCCCATGAGAACATTTTCTTATTACCTGCTTGACTGTTTTCATGCAAAAAGCACATGTAGAATGTACGTACAACATGAATGTTACGGCATATATCATAAAAATCTTTACTAATTCCTTAACATATATTTTGATGACAAGTACTAAATTCTGTATTTCTGTTGCATGCACTTACAAAATTATTAATGCTGTATTTTCACCTTAATTTGTTGTTTTGTAAAGACATCGGGCATCATGGACTATCGTAAAACAATTTTTTCTCAGAGGAAAAAAGAACTATAATTGGTTGAAAATATCAAGTGTGAGAACAGCAGTTTATATTACCCACAATGGTGTCTAATATACCCACAATGGTGTCTAATAATAAAACTCAGATTGGGGAAATAATTATTTCGTGACTTTTATTTAAACTTCAGAAAACCTATGGATATTACTAAAGTCTAGAATAACACAAATACCTCAAAATTGGTGCATTTAAATCAAGATATGGAAATATTGAAGTATTTACTGAACATTATATCTTTAATGTTATTTTTATTTTAAAGCTTTAAGTAAAATCTCTGTGTATTATTAAGACATAATTTCTTCAAAATTAACATTAGCATGCAGCTTTAAACATATAAATGAAATGGAGTTTTACATCCCATGAAGTAGCGTCTCTGTGGCCGAATGGTTAACGACGTTGTGTTGTAAACCTTGGCCTCTCATTGTTGCAGGTTCGATTCCCACTGGAAGCTTGACTTGTCAAGTGAGGAAGTGTTGATTCTTACTGATGGCGGTAGGTATACAGTACTGGTTCTACCCAGGAAAAATATGGTGATCTGTTTCTACCACAAAGAAATCGACTGTCATATATGGCCTAACATGTGCTAAAAATGATGTAAAACACCATTCATCCTTCATCTCATCGGTTTTACCAAATTAATGCTACAGTATGCTCAATATATTGTAAGATCCTTCATTATTACCAAATTAATGCTACATTATGCTCAATATATTGTAAGATCCCTCATTATTACCGAATTAATGCTACATTATGCTCAATATATTGTAAGATCCCTCATTATTACCAAATTAATGCTACAGTATGCTCAATATATTGTGAGATCCCTCATTATTACCAAATTAATGCTACAGTATGCTAAATATATTGTAAGATCCCTCATTTATTACCAAATTAATGCTACAGTATGCTAAATATATTGTAAGATCCCTCATTATTACCAAATTAATGCTACAGTATGCTAAATATATTGTAAGATCCCTCATTATTACCAAATTAATGCTACAGTATGCTAAATATATTGTAAGATCCCTCATTATTACCAAATTAATGCTACAGTATGCTCAATATATTGTAAGATCCCTCATTATTACCAAATTAATGCTACAGTATGCTGAATATATTGTAAGATCCCTCATTATTACCAAATTAATGCTACAGTATGCTCACAGGGGCGTAGCCAGCGATACGGACTTACGCACGTGCGTAACATCGATTTGAAAAGTGAAAAAATAATTATGGCCAAAAATGGCATAAAAATCGAAGGCTAACTTAACTCCTGACATGTTTTTTTCATTTTTAAAGAAATTATTTTACTCTAGAAAGCCGCCAAAATGTGACCAAAAAACCCACCAGAGGCTGCCAAAGGATGTCTATATTTTAAAATTTTCCTCTCCCGCACCTACCCCTACCTAGGCGCTACGCGCCGAGGGTAATGCCTTTGGCATTAAGGGTGCGAACTTAAGATTTTAGCCTGGCTACACCTCTGGCTCAATATATTGTAAATCCCTCATTATTTACCGAATTAATGCTACAGACTATGCTCAATATATTGTAAGATCCCTAATTATTACCAGATTAATGCTACAGTATGCTGACTATATTGTAAGATCCCTCATTATTACCAAATTAATGCTACAGTATGCTCAATATATTGTAAGATCTCTCATTATTACCAATTTAATGCTACAGTATGCTCAATATATTGTAAGATCCCTCATTATTACCAAATTAATGCTATAGTATGCTTTGTTAGATCCCTTATTATTACCAAATTAATGCTACAGTATGCTCACTATATTGTAAGATCCCTCATTATTACCAAATTAATGCTACAGTATGCTCAATATATTGTAAGATCCCTCATTATTACCAAATTAATGCTACAGTATGCTCAATATATTGTAAGATCCCTCATTATTACCAAATTAATGCTACAGTATGCTGAATATATTGTAAGATCCCTCATTATTACCAAATTAATGCTACAGTATGCTAAATATATTGTAAGATCCCTCATTATTACCAAATTAATGCTACAGTATGCTAAATATATTGTAAGATCCCTCATTATTACCAAATTAATGCTACAGTATGCTAAATATATTGTAAGATCCCTCATTATTACCAAATTAATGCTACAGTATGCTCAATATATTGTAAGATCCCTCATTATTACCAAATTAATGCTACAGTATGCTGAATATATTGTAAGATCCCTCATTATTACCAAATTAATGCTACAGTATGCTCACAGGGGCGTAGCCAGCGATACGCACTTACGCACGTGCGTAACATCGATTTGAAAAGTGAAAAAAAAATTATGGCCAAAAATGGCATAAAAATCGAAGGCTAACTTAACTCCTGACATATGTTTTTTTCATTTTTAAAGAAATTATTTTACCCTAGAAAGCCGCCAAAATGTGACCAAAAAACCCACCAGAGGCTGCCAAAGGATGTCTATATTTTAAAATTTTCCTCTCCCGCACCTACCCCTACCTAGGCGCTACGCGCCGAGGGTAATGCCTTTGGCATTAAGGGTGCGAACTTAAGATTTTAGCCTGGCTACACCTCTGGCTCAATATATTGTAAATCCCTCATTATTTACCGAATTAATGCTACAGACTATGCTCAATATATTGTAAGATCCTTAATTATTACCAGATTAATGCTACAGTATGCTGACTATATTGTAAGATCCCTCATTATTACCAAATTAATGCTACAGTATGCTCAATATATTGTAAGATCTCTCATTATTACCAATTTAATGCTACAGTATGCTCAATATATTGTAAGATCCCTCATTATTACCAAATTAATGCTATAGTATGCTTTGTTAGATCCCTTATTATTACCAAATTAATGCTACAGTATGCTCACTATATTGTAAGATCCCTCATTATTACCAAATTAATGCTACAGTATGCTCAATATATTGTAAGATCCCTCATTATTACCAAATTAATGCTACAGTATGCTCAATATATTGTAAGATCCCTCATTATTACCAAATTAATGCTACAGTATGCTCACTATATTGTAAGATCCCTCATTATTATCAAATAATCTATTTATTACATTTTAAATCAATTTATGTATAATTTTAACTGAAAATATTCACTTGAATGTTATCGGCGGATGACGTTGACGTCAGCAACACTTTTTGACTCAGCGTCACAGTTAGTTATTTTTGTATTGGGAGTTAGTTATTAATATTTAGCGATTATGAATCTTCTTTCACTGAGAAATCCGAATCTTTCACCCATAGAAATGTAATAATATAAATGATTTGCACATGCACTTGTACAAGCTAAGCAGAAAAACTAATAGGACCTGAAAGTCAAGAATCACTAATAGGACCTGCAAGTCAAGAATCACTAATAGGACCTGCATGTCAAGAATCACTTATAGGACCTGCAAGTCAAGAATCACTTATGATGACATGCAAGTCAAGAATCACTTATAGGACCTGCAAGTCAAGAATCACTTATAGGACCTGCAAGTCAAGAATCAAGATTGCTGTATTATGTGTCCTTTTAATGTAGAAAGTAGTATTTTTAGTAAATTTTGAACCTATTTATGTGGTGAAATTGTATTTGTAACACGATTACTTCCCTTGTTTTAAATGACTCCATTTACTCAAATCGCAACAAACCGCTTACAAAGAAAATACTTACTGTTTTATCAACACAGATCAGTTGTAGGTATGTTTGGTTGTTGAATACGACTCTAAATTGCTTGAAATACATTTTAATGATCATGACACTAATTTAGTTGTATAGACAGTTAAAATATATAAGTGATTTATATGAAATTGATGTTCGCCAATTTCTGTTGAACATCGCCAAAGATCGGTGAGCTGCTAGAGGTCGCTCTGAGTCGTCTGGTATAAAAAGGGAAAGCGCTTCAGTTTTTGGGCACTTCTTGTCTGACTGTCCGGCGGTTAACATCCGTATATGTTAATTAAATACTGCTCCTATTTTGAAGGATTGTGTTTTGCTGGGACTTTGGGCCAAAAGCACTATCAAACATTATATCCGGGTTCTCTCGAGAAGCCCCGCTTCCTTGAGAGGGTATATGTTAGCATAGGGCTTAGTGCACGGGTTGCAGCTGTATCTATACTTGAGTTAGAGCCTTGTCATGAAGTATGTTCTATTTACTCAGTTGTTCTCGTAAATGCTTAAAGGCAAGATTAGTTTTGCTTAATCCATTATGTAAGGCCTTACATTAATCTTTGATCTCGAACGAAATACTTTTTTTTCCATATAAATATTGCTCTAATTCTAAAAAATTATTTTTCTAAACCATGATTCAACCAGCTGTAGTCATTTATTGCAGATATATTCTGGCAGTGAGTGATATATAACTGTTTATTTCATTTATTACATAACTCGAGGTCTGGGAGTGTAATATAGCCATGATATACTTATCACAATATACTAGTGTAATAAATATGCAAATGAAGGCGGCATCTTCGTTTAGCTCATTGTTCATCTTAATTGCCACGTCGATTTCCATAACCTTTTAAAATACATGATTATGACAATCGACGTGGTAGTTCTGTTGTTCGGTGTCGTATAGAGAAGACCAAGTTAAAGACATTTTCTATAGTTTTTCCAGAATAACAGATTTTCTTTAAACTTTTTGTACAGTAAGTCTGTTATATATATAGACAGAAAATGCAAAAATAATGGTAGGTCACCATAATTGTTAAAATTTAAAAAAAAAATTTGTAATGCCACCGTCATGTCAATCTGTCCAAAAAGTTGAACAAATCCATGAAATAGCTAAATAAGATATTTTTGAAGTCTAATCATTTATTCATTGGTCACAATTCTGCTTAAATTGTATTAAAGTAAAGAACATTTAATTATTATAACATTTAAAGCTCATCTTTATGTAAAACCTATCTTTTTTACAAAATCTGTTGAGACCATTACTCACAATTCATGCACAAATGAGTCCATAATGATACCATTTCCTTTTTTTTTTTGTATGTTCCCAATAATAGAATTTGTTTAAACTTTCTAAGCACATAGTTCAACAAATATAAAAACAAAATTAGCCCATAAATTAGCCCATGCTTGTTTAGAATTTTTTTTTTGAAACCCTACCCCTATGCTAAAAGGCCAAGTTTTGAATGAAATTATATAGAAATGGTATATTTTCCTTTTTTGATAAAATATGTTCCTAATAACAGAATTTGTTCAAACTTCCTAGGCAATTATTTGAACATATAGATAGACAATATATGCAATTAAAATTATAGGTCACCATGCATATTGAGATTTAATATTGGTTTTTGGAACCCTACCATTATGCTTAACTTTTTTAATTTTGTTTGAATTTTTACAAAATATTTTTCCTATTTTATGTATTTTTCTAATAATAGGCATTTATATAAATAAAGACAATAAATACAACTAGACATCAAGAGCAACATTCCTTAAATTGTTAGGAAAATCCATCCAATAGTTTTAGAAGAGAAGTCGCCCAAAATTCTGAGCATGAAAAACTACAGAAAATGCCTTTAATTAAAATAAATTATGATGTCATCATACAAACATACTAATCTCATTGGAAAAAAATATATATTATGCTCGTCACAGCCTCACATGTATAATTTTATCAAACTCGTTTAATAAATTCAATATTAAACAGGCACTCAGGCAAGCCCTATTTATTATCATTGATCACATAACTTGTAGTGTGGGAGTTTAATTATAAAGCCATCATAATTTGTCATAATATACTAGTGTAATAAATATGCAAATGAAGGCTGCATCATGACATGTATAGGGAGCTATATACACTATAAATGTTCTTTTTGGGGCAATATTGGAGTCATGTGATAATAGAATCTCACATTCATGTCCTTTTAATATTGAATTTTTTAAAGTCGTGGATAAAATTGATATGATATAGTTTTATCCAACGAGTTTAAGAAATTTAATATTAAAAAGCACTCATGAAAGTTCCTCTATATACTCTTTATACAGATTTAATTTTAAGATACCAATGTTCAATGGCTGTGCCAATGCAGTGTGATTTTTCATTTCTCAACCAATTTCAAAAAGTAAGGGGCTTTTATTTAGCATTATATAAACATATATAAATGTATACATATTTGACTGATATAATTAGCTTAAATAATCTAACACATTTGAAAACAAATTCTGCAATCCGATTGGTTGAATCCATTCCCATTAAACGACTAATATACCATCACAAAATTCAAAATTTCAATACAGTTAATGCTATAATTTTTCTTTGAACTATTTAAAATGTGCCTTAAAAAGCCCCAAAGAAACAAACTTTGGCAGAAGTCAGCATCCCAAACAGTGGAAATAAATTCATTTAACAAAAAAATGTATACTTTTCTGGAGTGAACAATTGCAAGATTTCTCTGAATACAAAAATAATTCGTTATTATGTTGATTATTGAAATATGACTATGTTGATTCTTCAGCATGATGGGGAGATATATATACTGGGAACAATATTTAAGGGAACTCTAAATTATATAGATACAAATGGAGTTGCATCCTGGTACATAAAGTTCTGCCCTACAAGCTGAGCAAAGGGAATGACCATCTGGCATAAAATTTCATCCACATAACGTTGACCTGTCGTGTTTCCTAATCCATTCTGTTGTCGTAGATTATGCCTGCCTAGACCATGATGCTGCCACCCCCATACCTATCATGCTCTTGGACTGCCACAGGATGGTAACGCTCACCACGTCATCTCCAAACATGCAATCTCCCATCTGTGAAGTTTACACAGAACCGCGATTCATTGGAGAACATGATGTAACTCCAATGACGGAGATGACGACCTCCAAATTGGTGTGCCCACTGGTTCCGGAGACGCTTGTGTGCTCTAGTGAGACAAACTCCTTTGAAAGAACGCCGCGATTTCAATCCCGCTCTTTTCAGTCTGTTTCGCATGGTTGACTTTGACAATTGGATACCCGTGGCATCGCTGAAGTTATCCCTTAATTCTGGTGTAGAATGAACCTATTGCGCAAAGCGGTGGTTTGGATGTAACGGTCCTGCAGTGGGGCTGTCTTTCATGGTCTTCCCCTATCACCTCTAATCTTGACCCCACCCGTTTGTTGATATCGGGTAACCAGTCTAGAAATTACACTTTTTGATTTTCCAAAGCGTCTAGCAATGGCATTTTGAGATTGGCCAGCCTCAAATATGCCTATAGCACGCAATTTTTCATTTTCGCTCATGTACACCCTTGCGACCATTTTCGAACATTTCACACCATCAGTGTGACATGTGGCTGTACCCTTGAGAGGCATGTGCAAGTAACCAGTATGTGCCATCCTGAACAGCATGATCTGAACGTGCATTAGGCAATATTTGATTAGGTTTGCTGTCCTCGTTCGTTAGATATCCAAATTATATGAGAGCCGCCCATGACCATATCATTCCGAATGTGCAGGGGGTTCCCTTAAACATTCAAGAACTGAGTGTGCAAAATAATTTGCTAACCCGTGTAACACAGCAATTTGCGCCAAGTGGGTAACGTATTTTCACAGATAAAGGTGAAAACAGGGCATTTTAGATTCAATGAGGCATTAAAATACAAACTATAATTTATTAAACGTTACTTTGGTAGCTGTGACGTCTTGTTTGCCCAATTTAGCCTTCTGTTTGGTAAGTTATCATACATTTATGTTATGTTTGTTATCTATATACATTTCTTATTGAGCAGTAAATACAGGTGTACCAACATTGATCCAGAATTATAAAATACACCACACAGTGACCATTCACAACTGAAAATGACTGCAGCAGTTATCAGTAGATTGGTCAGGTGGTGTTTTGAAATTCACAAGGACCATTTAATAATGGAAATAAATAACTGCAGCCACTCATGTGTCTCTTTATAACTTCTGGGCACTGTTGTGTCTCTTTATAACTTCTGGGCACTGTTGTGTCCCTTTATAAGTTATGGGAACTGTTGTGTCCCTTTATAACTTCTGGGAACTGTTGTGTCTAACTTTCAGGCGCTGTTGTGTCTCTTTATAACTTCTGGGCACTGTTGTGTCCCTTTATAACTTATGGGAACTGCAGTTGTGTCTCTTCAAAACTAATAAGCGTTAGTGTTTCCCTTTATAACTTAGGGGCACTGTTGTTTCTTTTCAAAACTAATAAGCACTAGTGTTTCCCTTTATAACTTATGAGCACTGTTGTGTCTCTTCAAAACTAATAAGTGCTAGTGTTTCCCTTTATAACTTAGGGGCACTGTTGTGTCTCTTCAAAACCAGTAAGCGCTAGTGTTTCCCTTTATAACTTAGGGGCACTGTTGTATCTCTTCAAAACTAATAAGCGCTTAAGTGTTTCCCTTTATAACTTAGGGGCACTGTTGTGTCTCTTCAAAACCAATAAGCGCTTAAGTGTTTCCCTTTATAACTTAGGGGCACTGTTGTGTCTTTTCAAAACCAATAAGCGCTAGTGTTTCCCTTTATAACTTTTGGGCACTGTTGTGTCTTTTCAAAACCAATAAGAGCTAGTGTTTCCCTTTATAACTTATGGGCACTGTTGTGCCTCTTCAAAACCAATAAGCGCTAGTGTTTCCCTTTATAACTTAGGGGCACTGTTGTGTCTTTTCAAAACCAATAAGTGCTAGTGTTTCCCTTTATAACTTAGGGGCACTGTTGTGTCTTTTCAAAACCAATAAGCGCTTAAGTGTTTCCCTTTATAACTTAGGGGCACTGTTGTGTCTCTTCAAAACTAATAAGTGCTAGTGTTTCCCTTTATAACTTAGGGGCACTGTTGTGCCTCTTCAAAACCAATAAGCGCTAGTGTTTCCCTTTATAACTTAGGGGCACTGTTGTGTCTTTTCAAAACCAATAAGTGCTAGTGTTTCCCTTTATAACTTATGGGCACTGTTGTGTCTCTTCAAAACCAATAAGCGCTAGTGTTTCCCTTTATAACTTAGGGGCACTGTTGTGTCTTTTCAAAACCAATAAGCACTAGTGTTTCCCTTTATAACTTATGGGCACTGTTGTGTCTCTTCAAAACCAATAAGCGCTAGTGTTTCCCTTTATAACTTAGGGGCACTGTTGTGTCTTTTCAAAACCAATAAGCACTAGTGTTTCCCTTTATAACTTATGGGCACTGTTGTGTCTTTTCAAAACCAATAAGTGCTAGTGTTTCCCTTTATAACTTATGGGCACTGTTGTATCTCTTCAAAACCAATAAGCGCTAGTGTTTCCCTTTATAACTTAGGGGCACTGTTGTGTCTCTTCAAAACCAATAAGCGCTAGTGTTTCCCTTTATAACTTATGGGCACTGTTGTGTCTATTCAAAACCAATAAGTGCTAGTGTTTCCCTTTATAACTTATGGGCACTGTTGTATCTCTTCAAAACCAATAAGTGCTAGTGTTTCCCTTTATAACTTATGGGCACTGTTGTGTCTATTCAAAACCAATAAGTGCTAGTGTTTCCCTTTATAACTTAGGGGCACTGTTGTGTCTCTTCAAAACCAATAAGCGCTAGCGTTTCCCTTTATAACTTAGGGGCACTGTTGTGCCTCTTCAAAACTAATAAGCGCTTAAGTGTTTCCCTTTATAACTTATGGGCACTGTTGTATCTCTTCAAAACCAATAAGCGCTAGTGTTTCCCTTTATAACTTAGGGGCACTGTTGTGTCTCTTCAAAACCAATAAGCGCTAGCGTTTCCCTTTATAACTTAGGGGCACTGTTGTGTCTATTCAAAACTAATAAGCGCTTAAGTGTTTCCCTTTATAACTTAGGGGCACTGTTGTGTCTCTTCAAAACCAATAAGCACTAGTGTTTCCCTTTATAACTTAGGGGCACTGTTGTGTCTATTCAAAACCAATAAGTGCTAGTGTTTCCCTTTATAACTTAGGGGCACTGTTGTGTCTCTTCAAAACCAATAAGCGCTAGCGTTTCCCTTTATAACTTAGGGGCACTGTTGTGCCTCTTCAAAACTAATAAGCGCTAGTGTTTCCCTTTATAACTTAGGGGCACTGTTGTCTCTCTTCAAAAACTAATAAGCGCTTAAGTGTTTCCCTTTATAACTTAGGGGCACTGTTGTGTCTCTTCAAAACTAATAAGCGCTAGTGTTTCCCTTTATAACTTAGGGGCACTGTTGTGCCTCTTCAAAACTAATAAGCGCTTAAGTGTTTCCCTTTATAACTTAGGGGCACTGTTGTGTCTCTTCAAAACCAATAAGAGCTAGTGTTTCCCTTTATAACTTAGGGGCACTGTTGTGTCTCTTCAAAACTAATAAGCGCTAGTGTTTCCCTTTATAACTTATGGGCACTGTTGTGCCTCTTCAAAACTAATAAGCGCTTAAGTGTTTCCCTTTATAACTTAGGGGCACTGTTGTGTCTCTTCAAAACTAATAAGCGCTAGTGTTTCCCTTTATAACTTAGGGGCACTGTTGTGCCTCTTCAAAACTAATAAGCGCTTAAGTGTTTCCCTTTATAACTTAGGGGCACTGTTGTGTCTCTTCAAAACCAATAAGAGCTAGTGTTTCCCTTTATAACCTAGGGGCACTGTTGTGTCTCTTCAAAACTAATAAGCGCTAGTGTTTCCCTTTATAACTTAGGGGCACTGTTGTGTCTCTTCAAAACTAATAAGCGCTAGTGTTTCCCTTTATAACTTAGGGGCACTGTTGTGTCTCTTCAAAACCAATAAGAGCTAGTGTTTTCCTTTATAACTTATGGGCACTGTTGTGCCTCTTCAAAACCAATAAGCGCTAGTGTTTCCCTTTATAACTTAGGGGCACTGTTGTGTCTTTTCAAAACCAATAAGCGCTAGTGTTTCCCTTTATAACTTATGGGCACTGTTGTGTCTCTTCAAAACTAATAAGCGCTAGTGTTTCCCTTTATAACTTAGGGGCACTGTTGTGTCTCTTCAAAACCAATAAGCGCTAGTGTTTCCCTTTATAACTTAGGGGCACTGTTGTGCCTCTTAAAAACTAATAAGCGCTAGTGTTTCCCTTTATAACTTATGGGCACTGTTGTGCCTCTTCAAAACTAATAAGCGCTAGTGTTTCCCTTTATAACTTAGGGGCACTGTTGTGTCTCTTCAAAACTAATAAGTGCTAGTGTTTCCCTTTATAACTTAGGGGCACTGTTGTGCCTCTTCAAAACTAATAAGCGCTAGTGTTTCCCTTTATAACTTATGGGCACTGTTGTGTCTCTTCAAAACTAATAAGTGCTAGTGTTTCCCTTTATAACTTATGGGCACTGTTGTGCCTCTTCAAAACCAATAAGCGCTAGTGTTTCCTATTATAACTTATGGGCACTGTTGTGTCTCTTCAAAACCAATAAGCGCTAGTGTTTCCCTTTATAACTTAGGGGCACTGTTGTATCTCTTCAAAACCAATAAGCGCTAGTGTTTCCATTTATAACTTATGGGCACTGTTGTATCTCTTCAAAACTAATAAGCGCTTAAGTGTTTCCCTTTATAACTTAGGGGCACTGTTGTGCCTCTTCAAAACTAATAAGCGCTAGTGTTTCCCTTTATAACTTAGGGGCACTGTTGTATCTCTTCAAAACTAATAAGCGCTTAAGTGTTTCCCTTTATAACTTAGGGGCACTGTTGTGTCTCTTCAAAACTAATAAGCGCTAGTGTTTCCCTTTATAACGTAGGGGCACTGTTGTGCCTCTTCAAAACTAATAAGCGCTTAAGTGTTTCCCTTTATAACTTAGGGGCACTGTTGTGTCTCTTCAAAACCAATAAGAGCTAGTGTTTCCCTTTATAACTTAGGGGCACTGTTGTGTCTCTTCAAAACTAATAAGCGCTAGTGTTTCCCTTTATAACTTAGGGGCACTGTTGTGCCTCTTCAAAACTAATAAGCGCTTAAGTGTTTCCCTTTATAACTTAGGGGCACTGTTGTGCCTCTTCAAAACTAATAAGCGCTAGTGTTTCCCTTTATAACTTAGGGGCACTGTTGTGTCTCTTCAAAACCAATAAGTGCTAGTGTTTCCCTTTATAACTTATGGGCACTGTTGTGCCTCTTCAAAACTAATAAGTGCTAGTGTTTCCCTTTATAACTTAGGGGCACTATTGTGTCTCTTCAAAACCAATAAGCGCTAGTGTTTCCCTTTATAACTTAGTGGCACTGTTGTGTCTCTTCAAAACCAATAAACACTAGTGTTTCCCTTTATAACTTAGGGGCACTGTTGTGTCTCTTCAAAACCAATAAGAGCTAGTGTTTCCCTTTATAACTAATGGGCACTGTTGTGTCTCTTCAAAACTAATAAGCGCTTAAGTGTTACCCTTTATAACTTAGGGGCACTGTTGTGTCTCTTCAAAACCAATAAGCGCTAGTGTTTCCCTTTATAACTGATGGGCACTGTTGTATCTCTTCAAAACTAATAAGCGCTTAAGTGTTTCCCTTTATAACTTAGGGGCACTGTTGTGTCTCTTCAAAACCAATCAGAGCTAGTGTTTCCCTTTATAACTTATGGGCGCTGTTGTGTCTCTTCAAAACTAATAAGCACTAGTGTTTCCCTTTATAACTTAGGGCACTGTTGTGTCTCTTCAAAACTAATAAGTGCTAGTGTTTCCATTTATAACTTAGGGGCACTGTTGTGTCTCTTCAAAACTAATAAGCGCTTAAGTGTTTCCCTTTATAACTTTGGGGCATGGTTGTGTCTCTTCAAAACCAATAAGAGCTTGTGTTTCCCTTTATAACTTAGGGGCACTGTTGTGTCTCTTCAAAACTAATAAGCGCTAGTGTTTCCCTTTATAACTTAGGGGCACTGTTGTGCCTCTTCAAAACTAATAAGCGCTTAAGTGTTTCCCTTTATAACTTATGGGCACTGTTGTGTCTCTTCAAAACCAATAAGTGCTAGTGTTTCCCTTTATAACTTATGGGCACTGTTGTGCCTCTTCAAAACTAATAAGTGCTTAAGTGTTTCCCTTTATAACTTAGGGGCACTGTTGTGTCTCTTCAAAACTAATAAGCGCTAGTGTTTCCCTTTATAACTTAGGGGCACTGTTGTGCCTCTTCAAAACTAATAAGCGCTTAAGTGTTTCCCTTTATAACTTAGGGGCACTGTTGTATCTCTTCAAAACCAATAAGAGCTAGTGTTTTCCTTTATAACTTAGGGCACTGTTGTATCTCTTCAAAACTAATAAGCGCTAGTGTTTCCCTTTATAACTTAGGGGCACTGTTGTGTCTCTTCAAAACCAATAAGTGCTAGTGTTTCCCTTTATAACTTATGGGCACTGTTGTGCCTCTTCAAAACTAATAAGCGCTAGTGTTTCCCTTTATAACTTAGGGGCACTGTTGTGTCTCTTCAAAACCAATAAGCGCTAGTGTTTCCCTTTATAACTTAGTGGCACTGTTGTGTCTCTTCAAAACCAATAAACACTAGTGTTTCCCTTTATAACTTAGGGGCACTGTTGTGTCTCTTCAAAACCAATAAGAGCTAGTGTTTCCCTTTATAACTAATGGGCACTGTTGTGTCTCTTCAAAACTAATAAGCACTTAAGTGTTACCCTTTATAACTTAGGGGCACTGTTGTGTCTCTTCAAAACCAATAAGCGCTAGTGTTTCCCTTTATAACTGATGGGCACTGTTGTATCTCTTCAAAACTAATAAGCGCTTAAGTGTTTCCCTTTATAACTTAGGGGCACTGTTGTGTCTCTTCAAAACCAATCAGAGCTAGTGTTTCCCTTTATAACTTAGGGGCACTGTTGTGTCTCTTCAAAACTAATAAGCGCTAGTGTTTCCCTTTATAACTTAGGGCACTGTTGTGTCTCTTCAAAACTAATAAGTGCTAGTGTTTCCATTTATAACTTAGGGGCACTGTTGTGTCTCTTCAAAACTAATAAGCGCTTAAGTGTTTCCCTTTATAACTTTGGGGCATGGTTGTGTCTCTTCAAAACCAATAAGAGCTTGTGTTTCCCTTTATAACTTAGGGGCACTGTTGTGTCTCTTCAAAACTAATAAGCGCTAGTGTTTCCCTTTATAACTTAGGGGCACTGTTGTACCTCTTCAAAACTAATAAGCGCTTAAGTGTTTCCCTTTATAACTTAGGGGCACTGTTGTGTCTCTTCAAAACCAATAAGTGCTAGTGTTTCCCTTTATAACTTATGGGCACTGTTGTGCCTCTTCAAAACTAATAAGCGCTTAAGTGTTTCCCTTTATAACTTAGGGGCACTGTTGTGCCTCTTCAAAACTACTATGTGCTAGTGTTTCCCTTTATAACTTAGGGGCACTGTTGTGCCTCTTCAAAACTAATAAGCGCTTAAGTGTTTCCCTTTATAACTTAGGGGCACTGTTGTGTCTCTTCAAAACCAATAAGAGCTAGTGTTTCCCTTTATAACTTAGGGGCACTGTTGTGTCTCTTCAAAACTAATAAGCGCTAGTGTTTCCCTTAATAACTTAGGGGCACTGTTGTGCCTCTTCAAAACTAATAAGCGCTTAAGTGTTTCCCTTTATAACTTAGGGGCACTGTTATGCCTCTTCAAAACTAATAAGCGCTAGTGTTTCCCTTTATAACTTAGGGGCACTGTTGTATCTCTTCAAAACCAATAAGAGCTAGTGTTTCCCTTTATAACTTAGGGCACTGTTGTATCTCTTCAAAACTAATAAGCGCTAGTGTTTCCCTTTATAACTTAGGGGCACTGTTGTGTCTCTTCAAAACCAATAAGCGCTAGTGTTTCCCTTTATAACTTAGTGGCACTGTTGTGTCTCTTCAAAACCAATAAACACTAGTGTTTCCCTTTATAACTTAGGGGCACTGTTGTGTCTCTTCAAAACCAATAAGAGCTAGTGTTTCCCTTTATAACTAATGGGCACTGTTGTGTCTCTTCAAAACTAATAAGCGCTTAAGTGTTACCCTTTATAACTTAGGGGCACTGTTGTGTCTCTTCAAAACCAATAAGCGCTAGTGTTTCCCTTTATAACTGATGGGCACTGTTGTATCTCTTCAAAACTAATAAGCGCTTAAGTGTTTCCCTTTATAACTAAGGGGCACTGTTGTGTCTCTTCAAAACCAATCAGAGCTAGTGTTTCCCTTTATAACTTATGGGCACTGTTGTGTCTCTTCAAAACTAATAAGCGCTAGTGTTTCCCTTTATAACTTAGGGCACTGTTGTGTCTCTTCAAAACTAATAAGTGCTAGTGTTTCCATTTATAACTTAGGGGCACTGTTGTGTCTCTTCAAAACTAATAAGCGCTTAAGTGTTTCCCTTTATAACTTTGGGGCATGGTTGTGTCTCTTCAAAACCAATAAGAGCTTGTGTTTCCCTTTATAACTTAGGGGCACTGTTGTGTCTCTTCAAAACTAATAAGCGCTAGTGTTTCCCTTTATAACTTAGGGGCACTGTTGTGCCTCTTCAAAACTAATAAGCGCTTAAGTGTTTCCCTTTATAACTTATGGGCACTGTTGTGTCTCTTCAAAACCAATAAGTGCTAGTGTTTCCCTTTATAACTTATGGGCACTGTTGTGCCTCTTCAAAACTAATAAGCGCTTAAGTGTTTCCCTTTATAACTTAGGGGCACTGTTGTGTCTCTTCAAAACTAATAAGCGCTAGTGTTTCCCTTTATAACTTAGGGGCACTGTTGTGCCTCTTCAAAACTAATAAGCGCTTAAGTGTTTCCCTTTATAACTTAGGGGCACTGTTGTATCTCTTCAAAACCAATAAGAGCTAGTGTTTTCCTTTATAACTTAGGGCACTGTTGTATCTCTTCAAAACTAATAAGCGCTAGTGTTTTCCTTTATAACTTAGGGGCACTGTTGTGTCTCTTCAAAACCAATAAGTGCTAGTGTTTCCCTTTATAACTTATGGGCACTGTTGTGCCTCTTCAAAACTAATAAGCGCTAGTGTTTCCCTTTATAACTTAGGGGCACTGTTGTGTCTCTTCAAAACCAATAAGCGCTAGTGTTTCCCTTTATAACTTAGTGGCACTGTTGTGTCTCTTCAAAACCAATAAACACTAGTGTTTCCCTTTATAACTTAGGGGCACTGTTGTGTCTCTTCAAAACCAATAAGAGCTAGTGTTTCCCTTTATAACTAATGGGCACTGTTGTGTCTCTTCAAAACTAATAAGCACTTAAGTGTTACCCTTTATAACTTAGGGGCACTGTTGTGTCTCTTCAAAACCAATAAGCGCTAGTGTTTCCCTTTATAACTGATGGGCACTGTTGTATCTCTTCAAAACTAATAAGCGCTTAAGTGTTTCCCTTTATAACTTAGGGGCACTGTTGTGTCTCTTCAAAACCAATCAGAGCTAGTGTTTCCCTTTATAACTTAGGGGCACTGTTGTGTCTCTTCAAAACTAATAAGCGCTAGTGTTTCCCTTTATAACTTAGGGCACTGTTGTGTCTCTTCAAAACTAATAAGTGCTAGTGTTTCCATTTATAACTTAGGGGCACTGTTGTGTCTCTTCAAAACTAATAAGCGCTTAAGTGTTTCCCTTTATAACTTTGGGGCATGGTTGTGTCTCTTCAAAACCAATAAGAGCTTGTGTTTCCCTTTATAACTTAGGGGCACTGTTGTGTCTCTTCAAAACTAATAAGCGCTAGTGTTTCCCTTTATAACTTAGGGGCACTGTTGTACCTCTTCAAAACTAATAAGCGCTTAAGTGTTTCCCTTTATAACTTAGGGGCACTGTTGTGTCTCTTCAAAACCAATAAGTGCTAGTGTTTCCCTTTATAACTTATGGGCACTGTTGTGCCTCTTCAAAACTAATAAGCGCTTAAGTGTTTCCCTTTATAACTTAGGGGCACTGTTGTGCCTCTTCAAAACTAATAAGTGCTAGTGTTTCCCTTTATAACTTAGGGGCACTGTTGTGCCTCTTCAAAACTAATAAGCGCTTAAGTGTTTCCCTTTATAACTTAGGGGCACTGTTGTGTCTCTTCAAAACCAATAAGAGCTAGTGTTTCCCTTTATAACTTAGGGGCACTGTTGTGTCTCTTCAAAACTAATAAGCGCTAGTGTTTCCCTTTATAACTTAGGGGCACTGTTGTGCCTCTTCAAAACTAATAAGCGCTTAAGTGTTTCCCTTTATAACTTAGGGGCACTGTTATGCCTCTTCAAAACTAATAAGCGCTAGTGTTTCCCTTTATAACTTAGGGGCACTGTTGTATCTCTTCAAAACCAATAAGAGCTAGTGTTTCCCTTTATAACTTAGGGCACTGTTGTATCTCTTCAAAACTAATAAGCGCTAGTGTTTCCCTTTATAACTTAGGGGCACTGTTGTGTCTCTTCAAAACCAATAAGTGCTGATGTTTCCCTTTATAACTTATGGGCACTGTTGTGCCTCTTCAAAACTAATAAGCGCTAGTGTTTCCCTTTATAACTTAGGGGCACTGTTGTGTCTCTTCAAAACCAATAAGCGCTAGTGTTTCCCTTTATAACTTAGTGGCACTGTTGTGTCTCTTCAAAACCAATAAACACTAGTGTTTCCCTTTATAACTTAGGGGCACTGTTGTGTCTCTTCAAAACCAATAAGAGCTAGTGTTTCCCTTTATAACTAATGGGCACTGTTGTGTCTCTTCAAAACTAATAAGTGCTTAAGTGTTACCCTTTATAACTTAGGGGCACTGTTGTGTCTCTTCAAAACCAATAAGCGCTAGTGTTTCCCTTTATAACTGATGGGCACTGTTGTATCTCTTCAAAACTAATAAGCGCTTAAGTGTTTCCCTTTATAACTTAGGGGCACTGTTGTGTCTCTTCAAAACCAATCAGAGCTAGTGTTTCCCTTTATAACTTAGGGGCACTGTTGTGTCTCTTCAAAACTAATAAGAGCTTGTGTTTCCCTTTATAACTTAGGGGCACTGTTGTGTCTCTTCTAAACTAATAAGCGCTAGTGTTTCCCTTTATAACTTAGGGGCACTGTTGTGCCTCTTCAAAACTAATAAGCGCTTAAGTGTTTCCCTTTATAACTTATGGGCACTGTTGTGTCTCTTCAAAACCAATAAGTGCTAGTGTTTCCCTTTATAACTTATGGGCACTGTTGTGCCTCTTCAAAACTAATAAGCGCTTAAGTGTTTCCCTTTATAACTTAGGGGCACTGTTGTGTCTCTTCAAAACTAATAAGTGCTAGTGTTTCCCTTTATAACTCAGGGGCACTGTTGTGCCTCTTCAAAACTAATAAGCGCTTAAGTGTTTCCCTTTATAACTTAGGGGCACTGTTGTATCTCTTCAAAACCAATAAGAGCTAGTGTTTTCCTTTATAACTTAGGGCACTGTTGTATCTCTTCAAAACTAATAAGCGCTAGTGTTTCCCTTTATAACTTAGGGGCACTGTTGTGTCTCTTCAAAACCAATAAGTGCTAGTGTTTCCCTTTATAACTTATGGGCACTGTTGTGCCTCTTCAAAACTAATAAGCGCTAGTGTTTCCCTTTATAACTTAGGGGCACTGTTGTGTCTCTTCAAAACCAATAAGCGCTAGTGTTTCCCTTTATAACTTAGTGGCACTGTTGTGTCTCTTCAAAACCAATAAACACTAGTGTTTCCCTTTATAACTTAGGGGCACTGTTGTGTCTCTTCAAAACCAATAAGAGCTAGTGTTTCCCTTTATAACTAATGGGCACTGTTGTGTCTCTTCAAAACTAATAAGCACTTAAGTGTTACCCTTTATAACTTAGGGGCACTGTTGTGTCTCTTCAAAACCAATAAGCGCTAGTGTTTCCCTTTATAACTGATGGGCACTGTTGTATCTCTTCAAAACTAATAAGCGCTTAAGTGTTTCCCTTTATAACTTAGGGGCACTGTTGTGTCTCTTCAAAACCAATCAGAGCTAGTGTTTCCCTTTATAACTTAGGGGCACTGTTGTGTCTCTTCAAAACTAATAAGCGCTAGTGTTTCCCTTTATAACTTAGGGCACTGTTGTGTCTCTTCAAAACTAATAAGTGCTAGTGTTTCCATTTAAACTTAGGGGCACTGTTGTGTCTCTTCAAAACTAATAAGCGCTTAAGTGTTTCCCTTTATAACTTTGGGGCATGGTTGTGTCTCTTCAAAACCAATAAGAGCTTGTGTTTCCCTTTATAACTTAGGGGCACTGTTGTGTCTCTTCAAAACTAATAAGCGCTAGTGTTTCCCTTTATAACTTAGGGGCACTGTTGTACCTCTTCAAAACTAATAAGCGCTTTAGTGTTTCCCTTTATAACTTAGGGGCACTGTTGTGTCTCTTCAAAACCAATAAGTGCTAGTGTTTCCTTTTATAACTTATGGGCACTGTTGTGCCTCTTCAAAACTAATAAGCGCTTAAGTGTTTCCCTTTATAACTTAGGGGCACTGTTGTGCCTCTTCAAAACTAATAAGTGCTAGTGTTTCCCTTTATAACTTAGGGGCACTGTTGTGCCTCTTCAAAACTAATAAGCGCTTAAGTGTTTCCCTTTATAACTTAGGGGCACTGTTGTGTCTCTTCAAAACCAATAAGAGCTAGTGTTTCCCTTTATAACTTAGGGGCACTGTTGTGTCTCTTCAAAACTAATAAGCGCTAGTGTTTCCCTTTATAACTTAGGGGCACTGTTGTGCCTCTTCAAAACTAATAAGCGCTTAAGTGTTTCCCTTTATAACTTAGGGGCACTGTTATGCCTCTTCAAAACTAATAAGCGCTAGTGTTTCCCTTTATAACTTAGGGGCACTGTTGTATCTCTTCAAAACCAATAAGAGCTAGTGTTTCCCTTTATAACTTAGGGCACTGTTGTATCTCTTCAAAACTAATAAGCGCTAGTGTTTCCCTTTATAACTTAGGGGCACTGTTGTGTCTCTTCAAAACCAATAAGTGCTAGTGTTTCCCTTTATAACTTATGGGCACTGTTGTGCCTCTTCAAAACTAATAAGCGCTAGTGTTTCCCTTTATAACTTAGGGGCACTGTTGTATCTCTTCAAAACTAATAAGCGCTAGTGTTTCCCTTTATAACTTAGGGGCACTGTTGTGTCTCTTCAAAACCAATAAGTGCTAGTGTTTCCCTTTATAACTTATGGGCACTGTTGTGTCTCTTCAAAACCAATAAGCGCTAGTGTTTCCCTTTATAACTTAGTGGCACTGTTGTGTCTCTTCAAAACCAATAAACACTAGTGTTTCCCTTTATAACTTAGGGGCACTGTTGTGTCTCTTCAAAACCAATAAGAGCTAGTGTTTCCCTTTATAACTAATGGGCACTGTTGTGTCTCTTCAAAACTAATAAGTGCTTAAGTGTTACCCTTTATAACTTAGGGGCACTGTTGTGTCTCTTCAAAACTAATAAGCGCTAGTGTTTCCCTTTATAACTGATGGGCACTGTTGTATCTCTTCAAAACTAATAAGCGCTTAAGTGTTTCCCTTTATAACTTAGGGGCACTGTTGTGTCTCTTCAAAACCAATCAGAGCTAGTGTTTCCCTTTATAACTTAGGGGCACTGTTGTGTCTCTTCAAAACTAATAAGCGCTAGTGTTTCCCTTTATAACTTAGGGCACTGTTGTGTCTCTTCAAAACTAATAAGTGCTAGTGTTTCCATTTATAACTTAGGGGCACTGTTGTGTCTCTTCAAAACTAATAAGCGCTTAAGTGTTTCCCTTTATAACTTTGGGGCATGGTTGTGTCTCTTCAAAACCAATAAGAGCTTGTGTTTCCCTTTATAACTTAGGGGCACTGTTGTGTCTCTTCAAAACTAATAAGCGCTAGTGTTTCCCTTTATAACTTAGGGGCACTGTTGTGCCTCTTCAAAACTAATAAGCGCTTAAGTGTTTCCCTTTATAACTTAGGGGCACTGTTGTGTCTCTTCAAAACCAATAAGTGCTAGTGTTTCCCTTTATAACTTATGGGCACTGTTGTGTCTCTTCAAAACCAATAAGTGCTAGTGTTTCCCTTTATAACTTATGGGCACTGTTGTGCCTCTTCAAAACTAATAAGTGCTAGTGTTTCCATTTATAACTTAGGGGCACTGTTGTGTCTCTTCAAAACTAATAAGCGCTTAAGTGTTTCCCTTTATAACTTTGGGGCATGGTTGTGTCTCTTCAAAACCAATAAGAGCTTGTGTTTCCCTTTATAACTTAGGGGCACTGTTGTATCTCTTCAAAACTAATAAGCGCTAGTGTTTCCCTTTATAACTTAGGGGCACTGTTGTGTCTCTTCAAAACCAATAAGCGCTAGTGTTTCCCTTTATAACTTAGGGGCACTGTTGTGTCTCTTCAAAACTAATAAGCGCTTAAGTGTTTCCCTTTATAACTTAGGGGCACTGTTGTGGCTCTTCAAAACTAATAAGCGCTTAAGTGTTTCCCTTTATAACTTAGGGGCACTGTTGTGTCTCTTCAAAACTAATAAGCGCTAGTGTTTCCCTTTATAACTTAGGTGCACTGTTGTGTCTCTTCAAAACTAATAAGTGCTAGTGTTTCCCTTTATAACTTATGAGCACTGTTGTGCCTCTTCAAAACTAATAAGAGCTAGTGTTTCCCTTTATAACTGATGGGCACTGTTGTATCTCTTCAAAACTAATAAGCGCTTAAGTGTTTCCCTTTATAACTTAGGGGCACTGTTGTGTCTCTTCAAAACTAATAAGCGCTAGTGTTTCCCTTTATAACTTAGGGGCACTGTTGTGTCTCTTCAAAACCAATAAGTGCTAGTGTTTCCCTTGATAACTTAGGGGCACTGTTATGTCTCTTCAAAACTAATAAGTGATCGTGCTTCTCTTTAAAAGGCTGAAGCCAATAACCAGTAGCCACTAACATGTCCCTTTAAAACAAAATAGCCGCTTCTTCACACCATCAATAAAGATGGAGTTCACACCATCAATGGAGAGGGAGACAATGCAATCAGGGATTTTCACAACTTGCCAAACAGCCAGGTCTCTTTTCTAAGGAACTCCTGCAGTGGTTAATCAATGGCAGTATCAATATACCTGGCCAGAGTGATTGTTCTTTTATTGATTTTATTATTGCGAAAACTTCAAAATGTCATTACTGCAATAGTGGATTACACGGGTGATTATATACAGAATGTACACTTGAGCTAGTTATGTATTCTTTGACTTCCGTTAATCTGTTGTAGTGGTAAAGAAGTGTGTCGTGTGGATAATATGTTAATGATTTTGGAAAGTTGTAACATGTAGTGAAAGGCTGGTGTTGAGAAAGAAGAGAGAAAGGTACCTGAGTTATACTATGCCATATTGAATATTGATAAATGTATTTTAACAAACATATTCTGTGTTGGAAAGTAGAACAGTATCGACGACATGTAGCGTTTAAAGGGTCACATGGCAATCTTTGTTATCAAGCATACAAATTAAAGTCTCGATTTATTAATCTAGTACTATCATGTTGACTTTAAATCCGTTGCATATATTTAAAGGGACACTGTCCGTAAGTAAGCAGATATTGAGCATAGCCAAATAACTGTCTGATTTTTATTCAGTGAAATGTCTACATGAAAACATGAGCATTGACCCAATAAGCATGTAGTAATACATTCGTGAGTTTGAAAAAAAAAGTTAATTTATTATTTGTAAATAATGATGGACCCACTTTATTTACATTTTATGCTGATCACATGACATCCATTAGCATATTAGCTTTTATATATTGTATCTCTTACGTAATACATCTGGCCCGGTTAGCTCAGCCGGTAGTGACGCTCGACTATTATTACCTGCGAGTGTAATTTTAGTGTGGGTTATGAGTTCAATCCCACAAAACGGTTATTCTTTTTTTGTACCCCTATTGAATTCCATCAAACAATCTTGGTTTAATTTAGTAAATATTCGATAATAGCTGGTGTGTTATGTCTGTCAACGTAATTATTTTGTGTTCGATAGGCTAAAAGTTACGGACATTGTCCCTTTAAATGCAATTTTGAGTTTTCAGTTTTTCGTCTTTATACTACAATATATTAGTTTTGGATATATTACTTGAGAAATATAATCAACAATTATAGTAATGTGCAAAATGAATTTGTTTTATAGTATTCTTATAATTAATTTAAATGATTGAACAAATGCAATTGATGTCAAAAACTGGCGGATGCCAAATCCGTCAAGTAGTTTCAGAGGAGTAGTCGATACACACTTTTACTATATAACTCTATATGTAAACAAAGATGGCCACTGGCAGCCATGTTTAACGCTGAATCAAAATGATTTTCGACAATGACCAACCTCATTTCATGCTGATCATTTTAGAAAAAGTCCCATATCAATATCACTTATAGTTTTCAGGAAGTAGTTGCTATAAATTTGTTTTTTCAAAATAGTTTTTTAGCCATGACGACCATCTTGAATTTTCGGCTGGCCTACAATTTTGCTAGGATCAATGAGACATCAAGAGCAGCATCCCTGTGAAGTTTCATGAAAATCGGTTGTGTAGTTTTAAAGAAGTAGTCGCTATAAGTTTTTATTTTATAACTCTATGTAGACAAAGATGGCAGCTGGCGGCAAGGTTTAATGTCGAATCAAAATAATTTTCGACAAGGATCAACATCATGTCATGCTGATCATTTTAGAAAAAGTCCCATATCAATATCACTTATAGTTTTCAAGAAGTAGTCGCTACAAACTTGAAAAATCTATTTTTAGCCGCCCGGCCATCTTGAATTTCCGGCCTACCTGAAATTTTTCTAGGATGAATTAGACATCAGGAGCAACATTCCTTGAAGCTTCATAAAATCCGTAAAGTAGTTTCAGGGGAGTAGTTGTTACAAGTTTTTACTATATAACTCTATATGTAAACAAAGATGGCCGCTGGTGGCCATGTTCAGTGTTAAATCAAAATAATTTTTGACAAGGATCAACATCATGTCATGCTAATCATTTTAGAAAAAGTCTCATATCAATATCACTTGTAGTTTTCAAGAAGTAGTCGCTATAAACTTGTTTTTTAAAAATCTATTTTTAGCCGTGGTGGCCATCTAGAATTTCCGGCCAACCCAAAATTTTGCTAGGATCAATTAGACATCAAGAGCAACATTCCTGTGAAGTTTCATGAAAATCCATCAAGTAGTTTCAGAGGAGTAGTCGCTACAACTTGTTACTATATAACTCTATGTAAACAAAGATGGCTGCTGGCAGTCATGTTTAACGTCGAATCAAAATGATTTTCGTCAAGGACCAACTTCATGTCATGCTGATCATTTTAGAAAAAGTCCCAAATCAATATCACACAGTTTTCAAGAAGAAGTCGCTACAAACTTGTTTTTCAAAAATCTATTTTTAGCTTTGGTGGCCATCTTGGATTTCACATCAATATGAATTTGTGCTAGGATCAACTAGACATTATGGGCAACATTTCTGTAAAGTTTCATGAAAATCCATCCAGGAGTAGTTACTACAAAAAATGTTTATGGACGGATGCATAAGCTCTGGTGATCTTTGATCAGAAGAGCGAAAAATAAGGTTGCCGTGTGTCCATTTAAAGCGGAGATATCATGTTTTCTCTAGGACAATCAAAAATTTAAAGTTTGTGTTGATGATCTATTCAAACTTTCATTAATGTATCTCATCAAGATGTATGTAAATCAGCCTCCATGGCTGGGATAGTAAAGAACCGGTATACTACCTCGCACCATCCGTAAGAATCAACACTTTCTCACTTGATTCAAACCTGCCGCGATGAGAGGCAAGAACGTTTTAAACGCAGCATCTTTACTCTCCCAGCGAAGACCCTTTCCCTAGGCCTGCCTTGTCCGTCGGATGGGGACAGATACTAACGGGCATCCTTATGTATCAGAGTCTATCCTCCGAGCATGTTAAAGAACCATATAGAAATCTATTCGTAATGGAATGAGTGGTCCGGTGATAGGGCGTAGGACTCCAGACAGTGAGGTCGCGGGTTTGATTCTCGCCATGACCATTTTATTTATCCTTGAGCAAGATAATTAATCTACATTGCTTAGTACTGGTTCTACCCAGGAAGCCATCGAAAGTGATTAATATAAGTTGCAAGAAATTGTTTCACAATCGATGAAAAAGAAATATGTTTAAATTAAGGTTCCCAGATTCCTATGTATCGTTATTTCTCTCTGGAGAAGCTCTAAATAACCTATATTGTGTTGAGGAGCCATAAACAACCTCCAATTTAATTCTGAAATCATTCATAGTCTTTCATTATTTCCATGCTCTCCAGAGACATTAACAGAGACAGAGCCCGGGCAGTAAATTGGACCGATTTCTAACTGAAAGACCTGTCTGTTTAATTTCACTGGTTCGATCATAATTTCGTGTTAAAATTACTGCATTTGAATTAATGATTGGCTTTTTGATGTACTGGTGTCTACTTTCTATATATAAAATTGGTTGATTGATTTGTTCAAAACGGCATCCGTGCAGACATTATCACCTGGAATTGATTTCATCTTCATCGATGATTTAATAACACAGTCGAGGTGCGGATCTATAGTTTTTAGTTTGACTATTTTTTATGAGATTGCTGGTTACATGATAGAAATATTGGTGGAGAAAGCCCAAGTTAAGATTAAGCCCGAGTTTAAAAGAAAGCCCAAATTCCCTGAGCGAGAACCAACAGTACGGTACATTTTCTGCAAATGCATTTTCATAGTCTAACATTAGGCCGGAGTTTTTTTTTTTTAGATTTACGGGAGTTATGAGGTTCTTGAAATCCAGAAACACAAAAAGTCAAAATCGTGAATTTTATTTTATTTTTTCTGCTACATCTTTTTTTGAAAAAAAAAGTTCTGTATGGCCTAAAACTTATTTTCACAATAATGTAATATCACACCTTTTTTTTAAATTTGGACTATTAGTATTTACTTCATAAGGTCAGAAATCGAAGTATTAATTATATGTAAACATTTCCATTTTATATTTGGCCAGGGGATTTGAAATTTAATTTAGTAGTACTTATCCATGGCAGAAATTACTTACCAGATTTGAATTGCACTAGTCCGATTTATATATAGCATATGAATTAAATGTTTTGAATGATTATGCGAAAAGAATTCTGCGTCAGTGAAAATGCAGTGGTCTACGGTTTGCCAAGACCCTGGAATGGACAACCTCTCTGGTCATGTCAGGAAATGGATTGCAGAACCCCTGAATTTGGTTATGACATGCATATACACTCAAGTGATATGAAAACGCAACACGGGAATTTCCGCTATATATTGTATGTACAATATGCTGCTTTTAATCGAATGGTACATGGCTACGTAAGACCTTTCCTTTTGGAAAAAATACTAAAACAACAAATAATACAGCAAATAGTATTCCTTCAATGTTTCATTATTCACAGAGTACGCGTTTGGCTCAATCATTTGAGCAAACTTAGGATGCAACATTTTGCAAACTATTTACGTTAAATACAGTACTGAACTAGCTCAATTTTTCAAAGAGCTACTTCAACATTGATGAAGTTCTTGTTACAAAGTCTAGTTAACTGCAACTTTCTTTTTAAAAAACATCTTGGGATTTCTTTGGAATATTATGTGCAATTAAGTGTGCAGTATATACAATATATAGCGGAAATTCCCGTGTTGCGTTTTCATATCACTTGAGTGTAATATTATGCAGTATAGAAAACACACCAACACTAGGTATTAATTACAAGAAAGATGCAAACTAGAATATGTTAGTGGTGGAAAATAATTCACACAATTTTAATGCAAGTTCTAGATTACAATATAAAGTGATTTATTTTTTACAACTGAGCAGTAAATCAGTTTTCAAGCTCTAAACAGTTATTATAGTAATAACACCCAGGAAAATCTCTTTATTATTGATCTTGAAACTGATGTTAAATCTTATTGTTTCAAAATGATTTTAATTATAATTACGGTTTAATGAAAATAAAAACATTTTCATTGTTAATCATTTTATTTTTATTTTTATTACCCGATGCTGAGTTTCTCCAATAGGCCATAATAAATAAATTGCTAGATTCTCATCCCCGCCCATCCCAATTTGTTTATGCCACCCAGGTAATATTTATTTCTTCAAACAAACAAACAAAAAAAAGTAATAATAAAAAAATTGCTGAAAGTATGAAACACTATTAAAAAAGTGTTTTTGATCTCGCAAGCACTCAGTGGTATGTTGTACTATTTTTGCCTTGTGCCAAGGCCATTTTCTATATGTTGTATAAAATAAAAAATAAAAAATAAAATTTTCATCCCCCTCCCCTATTTTGAAATAAATTTGGATGAGAAACTAGCAATTAATTTATTATGGCCATAGTTTATTTTTATTTTTATTCCCTCCTACTACTGCTCATTTTTGAAAAAAAATCTATAAATCTACAAAAACAAACAGAAGGTTGATTGCATGCAGTACTAACAAATCATGAAATTAAGGCGGGACATGCACTGAAGTTCCCATGCCAAGGAGTTCATCTCCTGTCATGAAAAATGCCTGAGGTATAATGATCTGGGTCAAACAATTATGGCGCATACATTCTATGTCTTGATCTTGGTCATACAAGTATGGCGCATACATTCTAATAGCCTTGATCTGGGACAAACAATTATGGCGCATACATTCTATGCCTTGATCTGGGTCAAACAATTATGGTGCATACATTCTATGCCTTGATCTGGGTCAAACAATTATGGCACATACATTCTATGCCTTGATCTGGGTCATACAATTATGGCGCATACATTCTATAAGCCTTGATCTTGGTCATACAAGTATGGCGCATACATTCTATGCCTTGATCTGGGTCATACAATTATGGTGCATACATTCTATGCCTTGATCTGGGTCATACAATTATGGCGCATGCCTTGATCTGGGTCATACAATTACGGCGCGTACATTCTATGCCTTGATCTGGGTCATACAATTACGGCGCGTACATTCTATGCCTTGATCTGGGTCAAACAATTATGGCGCGTACATTCTATGCCTTGATCTGGGTCAAACAATTATGGCGTGTACATTCTATGCCTTGATCTGGGTCAAACAATTATGGCGCGTACATTCTATGCCTTGATCTGGGTCAAACAATTATGGTGCATACATTCTATGCCTTGATCTGGGTCAATCAATTATCGCGCATACATTCTATGCCTTGATATGGGTCATACAATTATGGCACATACATTCTATGCCTTGATCTGGGTCAAACAATTATGGCACATACATTCTATGTTTTGATCTGGGTCAAACAATTATGGCACATACATTCTATGCCTTGATCCGTGTCAAACAATTATGGTGCATACATTCTCTGCCTTGATCTGGGTCATACAATTATGGCGCATACATTCTATGCCTTGATCTGGGTCATACAATTATGGCGCATACATTAATGCTTTGATCTGGGTCAAACAATTATGGCGCATACATTCTATGCATTTGATCTGGATCATACAATTATGGTGCATACATTCTATGCTTTGATCTGGGTCATACAAGTATGGCGCATACATTCTATGCCTTGATCTGGGTCATACAATTATGGCGCATACATTCTATGCCTTGATCTGGGTCATACAATTATGGCGCATACATTCTATGCCGGGTCTGAGTCCTTCCCTGTGATATTGATCAGTCCATCAGGGAACTGGCTGCTATTGATTTCAAATTTCATTTACATCTAGATTGCATCTGCTTGCATCGTTAAATGTGTCCGTCCAATAATCATTATGGTTTTAATTGCGTAATGGAGGCTTCTCCATTATTGGATTTGGTATACACAGAAAAAACACTAGTTGTGAATTATTCGGTCATATCAATTGTTCCACACAGGCGCCTTATATTATGTATGCTGAAGGAAAAAAGAAACGCAACTCGGGAATTTCCGGTATTTATTATATGTGTAATATGCTGCTGTTAATCAAATAGTATATAACTACATTAAACCTTTCCTTTTGAAAAAAGAAAGAAAAAAAGACGAAAACAGCACATAACACACCAAATGGTGTCCCTTCAAAGTTTCATTTTTGATAGAATATGCATTTGGCTCAAACAGGTGAGCAGGTGAACACAGGATGTAAAACTTTGCAATCTCTTTTTGTTAAATACAGTGCTGAAATGGCTCAAATTTTTAAAGCGGAACTTCAACATTTATTCATTTCGTGTTACAAAGTGTACCTTTATGTTGAAAAATGATATTTTGTCTCTTTTCCATTCAATAACTCTAAATTTCCGTTCATCCATTCTTGCCAAACTGTCACACAATGTCTGAAATAACAAAACCAAGGAAATACTGCGATTTTGGTGATTTTCTTACAATTTTATAGCTACGGAATATTTTATTAGTATTTTTATATAGTCTTTAGGAGGAAAACTGTTTTCATAAATTAGTGTTTTATTTTTGCTAATAAAACTACATTGTGGGAAACTTAGTCAAGCACCTTACTATGTATTTACCTTACTATGTATTTGGAACTTTACCCAAATTAAGGACAGCTGACTGATCAAGTACTTTGTATGGGTATTTATCAGTTAGCATTTGTCAACCTTACTCAGACATTTCGTAAACCCGATACGCCCAAACTTTTGGCGAGTTTTCAATCTTAGACAATACAGCAGTGCAGAATAAATATGACTTATCAAGTTGATACAAATGTATCGTTTGCAAAACAATGATTGACCATTGGGAAGATAACTGTCATAAATGATATCACCCACATCTCGTGTTACTAAGCTGAAGATCATTCATTACGCACGCAATTATCGTTAACTACCGGTAGATTTATTATGCTGCTATGCAGTTTACTTATTTTTGGAAGTTGAATCTTCTGATTGTGGTTCCCATATAGGATAGGGCCACTACCTATCATGGCAGTGAGGTAGAATTTCCCCAGAATTCATGTTCATTTTGTATTTCTAAGGGTGAAAGATAGGGATTTCTCAGTTAAAGAATATTTATAATCACTAAATATTAATAACTAACTCCAAACACAAAAATGACTAACTGTGATTTTAAATCGCCATAACGTCAATAAAGTGTTGCTGACGTCAACGTCATCTACCAATAACGTTCATAAAAGAAAAACATTTCGATTGAAAAAATTTCATACAGAAAGTGAATTAAAATGTAACAAATAGATTATTTAACTGCTGATTATATGGATATCCTTACCTTGATTGTGGGCGTGTTTAGTTTTTCACTCACTCGCATCCGCTTGTTCCTAAAAATAACCACATGCCTACCATCTGATGAAGGATTTCCCTATAATCAAATCTGGCAGTTTAATAGTCTCTATATTTTTTGGTGCCATTCGAGTGGTGGCAGAAAACGGTGATCATAGCTTCAGCATACCTTGGAGTGTCTACAACAGAATTTCAGCAACTCTGCAGTTTTAAAACCAGGTGATATTTAGGTTCCTGACCCATTTTATATATTTCATTTCGATGTAAATGGAAGGTGGAACTGAAGACTCATTCATGTTGGCTCCACATGACCAATTACTTATCTGGCTGTTTTTTAACCCTTAACCCCCTACATATATATAATGGACTGTTCTTTCTTTGAATTAAGACCATTCCATTTATGTGACAAAGGGGTGTTTTGTGGAAAATGACTGAAAAGCAGCCAGACATTGTAAACCTGATCTGTGTTTACAATGGACGCAATTTAGGCTATTATATTAGTCGTGCTTAGCGGGTTAAGGGTTAACAGTTTAAAGAAATATCATTAATCATGAAATCTTTAAAGGGAAACACAGCAATCCTAAAATGTGTATCACACATCAAAATTAGTGTCTCGATTTATTTATGAGTGGGGGTTCCAAACCTCCTGTCCCCCTATTACATCCACTACTGGGGTGCCTGGGGTTGGGTGGTAGTCCAAATTTCAGATCAATGTTGTTTTTTTAAAATAATTTTGGTTGTCTTTTTCAAATCTATGAGTGGGGGTCCAAACCTACTGTCCCGCTATTACATCCACTACTGGGGTACCTGGGGTGGGGTGGTAGTCCAATAATTATATCAATCTTTTTAAAAAAAACAATTGTGGGGGAGTTTTTAAAATCTATGAGTGGGGATCCAAGCCACCTGTACTTACATTACATCCCCTACTAGGGTGCCTGTAGTTTTAATAAATGATTTAAGCAGTAATTTTGGATGAGTTTTTGAAATCTATGAGTGGGATCCAAGCCTCCTGTCCCCACATTACATCCGCTACTGGGGTACCTGGGGTGGGGTGGTAGTCCAATAATTATATCAATCTTTTTAAAAAAAGACAATTTTGAGTGAGCTTTTGAAATCTATGAGTGGGGATCCAAGCAACCTGTACTTACATTACATCCCCTACTAGGGTGCCTGTAGTTTGGATGAGTTTTTCAAATCTATGAGTGGGGGTCCAAGCCTCCTGTCCCCACATTACATCCGCTACTGGGGTGCCTGTAGTTTTAATGAATGATTTAAGACAATAATATAGATGAATAATATCTATTAATTATCAAAAAGTATTGAATTTAAATGGTAGATCTATAAGACAATTATACTGGTGATTAATCATCGTGTTAATTATCAAGCTGTATTGGGCACGTAACCCTTGTTATTATGCAAACATTTGTTCTGTACTTTGGACTTATTTTTAAAAATTTGAGAGAGGAGATTTTATTTTTAAGTAAAGCATTTCAGGTATGACAATCAGAGATGTTTCTTTTAGTAAAAAAATTCTAACCGACATTGAAAATGATCAATTACTTGCGCGACATTTTTTATAAATGGAAACAAAGTTAACTGAAATATTTTGTTTGTGTTTAAACAATATCATCTCATTTCGTGTTACTGAATTTATTTGCTTAGATAATCAACATTACAAATAGAAGTAACTGTAGATATACTGGTATCGCAAAGAAAATAAGTCTGAAAGTGATTTCTTCAATTGTCAATTAAGAATTATGTCCCCTTTGCTGTAATCCCATTGAGATTGCATTCGTAAAAGATAAAAATAAGAACTCAAACATCATCGGAACCCATATATTATGTTTGATTGATTCAAATTGAGTGATAGCATAATCAATCAAATGTGAGTTCCGATGACGGAACTCAAATAATCTTGAATATATTTGCATGAAACTTTCAGTTTAGTATGATTACACATTTATCTAGACAGTGCTACCCTTGAATTATAATTACATACTTGATAAATATGTGAATTAGTCAATACACACATGACCTTGAGCATGACATAAGCTGAGCATGGATCAATACACACTTTTATTAAGTTTGTATATTTATATACATAAAAGGGTAATCATATTAAACTGCAAGTAACAGGTAAAAATATTTAGGATTATTTGAGTTCTATTTCTTCTTTTGTAAATGCACTTTCAATGGTATTCCACAAAAGGGGACATAGTCCTTAAATATACTGTCATTATAATAACTAGCTGCATTAATAACTATAGCAATACAAATATTTTATAAAGTATGTTGTATTGTTTTACAATGGATTCTCATTATGCATGTTTTGGAGCTTACTGCGTCATTGATCCTATTGTTTAACAGAAAGGATATAGCTGGGTTTATATCGCCATTGATATAGGTATTACAGGTAACGGAAATATTAGGAGGAAATGTGATATATCGGCAGACGTATAGATAGGGTTTTAATCATGCGTTCCTGATTGTGTGAAATAGTTGTGTAAAATAACACTTAAACATTGTAGTATTAAATTATATTTGTATACTGAATTAAACATTTAGTTGGTTGTAAATTTATATATATATATATTTGTTTACAGAATGGAATAATTAAAGGATAGATGTAAAGAGAAAAAAGTAAGTTTACAATTTTGTTTATTTGATAATACATGTGATAATGTAGGAAAATCCCAGCTTTTTCAGTAGAACCTTTTCATATGTCCCCAGTCTTGTGCCATGGCACGAACATTCCGCTCACCATGACGAGTGCTCATTGTCATTGATGCAGGACAAGTAGAAATTCAGATAAATTCTTCAACAATTTATCCGTCTGACCATTCAAATATTAAGTAGGAAAATTAAGTAACTCAGGAATAAATTTTCCTGCCCTGTCTTGTGCCCTTATCCTTGCCTTTGGGGTGGGGTGTGGTGTGTGTGTGTGTGGGGTGGGGGTGTGTGGGTATCATGTGTATCAGATCAAGTCAATCCTCGAATAGTTTCCTATGGTTCTTTAGCGTGCTCGAAGGATAAGACTCTGATACACGGTAATGTCTGGTTTATGGTCCCATCTGAGGAATGTTAGTTTCTGGCTGAAGTAATCCGGTGGTGTCTGTAAAGGAACCTGTCATCTCCGTATGAAGTGCAATCCACTGAGCCACAATACAGGACAAGGCACTGATATTGTACGTTTATCATGTAGATCATGCATATTTTCTTGGCCACCATACAGGAAAAGGCACTGATATTGTATGTTTATCATGTAGATTATCCATAGTTTCTTGATGGAAGCGCATCCGAGGCTGGGATGGTAAAGACGCTGCTTTTGAAACCTTCTCACCTCTCATCGTTGTCTGTTTCGTACTCCATTGGGAGCTCGAATTGTAAGTGAGGAAGTTTCAATTCTTACGGATAGCGGGAGGTGTACAGTACTGGTTCTATTCAGGAAAAGTGGGTGGTCTGCCTCCAAAACATCAGTCAACCAACCCTGCTTTACTAGTTTACTACTTTCGTCTTTTAAACAGAATATTACGCTGCATTTTGTCATATTATTTTTCTTCGTTGACCAATTTTCAGTTTTTATTGACGTCTCGTAACATTACATACAATACATACTGAGGTCTTCATCCTTTCTTACTATATTAGGCCTAATAAAGCAAAAGTAATTTGTTGAATAGAGCATCATTTATCAGGTCATACAGTGCTTATCCTTCAGGCCGACCTGAGGATGCTCGTATCCTTCAGGCCCATATCCTTCAGGCCCATAGCCAGCCCTGAAATTTAACCCAGGCAAATCCGTTTCTATGAAGTCCGGTGGCAGGCATGCACCCTCCACCCTACCCACACTCTGATTTTCATGCGATTTCATGCAATTTAGTGCATGTCCGTGACAAATTTTCAGTTTTAAGCAAGATACTTTTGTTAATGCTTGATTATTTATCGATATAATTTTATGTAAAGTATCAACATTCCCAAAATTCTACCGAGGCAACTGCCTCGGTGTTCCTCAGGGTAGCTACGGGCCTTAGTCTATCCTTCTGCATGATAAATGACATAACATTCATATATATATATTTTTTTTTTTTTTTGAGGTGATGGGTACCATTATGTAAACAGGGATTGATATACGGGAGCCAACAAATGTTATATATATATATATATTTACAAGCACCTCCATGGCTGAGGGGTTAACAATGTTGCATTGTAAACCTTCTTGTCTCTCACCGCTGTGGTTTTGATCCCACTGGGAGGGAGCTCATTATCAACTTCAATTTACTTGTAAGTTTAGAAAGTCTTGATTCTTACAGATGGTATGCAGTCTAACGAGGAAAAACAAGGTTGTTTGATTCTACCACAAAAAAAATTGACTGGCATAAAATGTGCTGAAAAATTACATTAAACACCAAACAAACAAACGAACAAATACATTTACAACATTTACATTGTGAAATATTTGTTTTCATATATTTTTTTTTGCATCAATACATTTTCCTCTTTATAATAACGATGACATAGCAGTTTTATTCAATACTGACAACAGCTGTATCATGATAATATACCTTCATATAGCATCTGGATTTAGAAAACATTACAACAAATTACATGTTTCCAGTTTCTGAAGTTGTTTATATTAATGAAATGAGCCGCAACACACGAAAACGTCCCTTCGGACGTTTAGACGACAACGTCATAAAGTAACAATTTATGACGTCAGCCGGTAATCAGTTAATTACTAATCAAAATTCTCGTCACTTCCGTGTTTTACCTTATTATTATATCATAGTGAATATGTTTTCTTAATATAAATAGTTGATGCTATAGAAAATGGTAATTGTTTATGTTTTTTGTTGTTATTTAATCAACGACGTCGTCCAAGACGCCGATATCAACGTCAAAATTAAAGGTTAAAAAAACAATCTTTAATTTTCAAATTGAGATAAAATCATTTTTAATTAAGATATCAACATAAAATAAAGAGATTTTTAAAGAGAAAATCACCGTGGTTCATAAACATCAAAAAATATAAAAAGTCAAATTTTTGTCTGAAGGGACGTTTTTGTGTGTTGCAGCTCAAATCACTGGCACTGGAGCCGCAGATATTATATAAAAAACACACAAAAAAACGATATCCCCCTATTACCTATATAACACATGGTAGACATCTTTGATATGACCAACCTCGTTTCAAAGGCTGAATCTTTGTCAAATTACAGAATTGATTCAAATCCTCTACACTGTTCGTTAGGTCTGACTCCCATTTATCACATTAAATTCACAGTTCGTACGAAAACGCACGCTGTGCGGAGAAATTTAAGTAAAATCGCCGATTTCTGCCGTAATAACATTTTCCGTTTTTGTGTGTTTTTTTTATATAATATCTGCGGCTCCAGTGCCAGTGAGTGAAATAGATAATGAAATAATGGCTGCCTTAATGATTTATATTAATGTTTTGATACACCTCTTGGCTATTCTTTTGAATTAACATCTAAAATGAATCGCACAATCTTTGGTGGACCACTTGACCAGAGGTCAGTTGCTTTTGTGACCATCTCAGTAATTGTTAAACTGACCGTTGATATCGTTCAAGTATCTTTTCAGTATTTTCATTTTCTCAAAACAGTGCTGTAAAATTGAATCTAGATTTGAAGAATTTGACAACTCGGATTCATTTATTAGATAATGATAGCTCTGACAATACCCACTCGTGAATGCCCCCCATGTTGATGTTGACATAGAAATTAAGGCCAAAATTCTGACCTCTTTTCAGCTGCCTTGTGACTGGTCATTTTGTAAACCAGTTTATATATTGAGAGGTCAGGTTACAAAACTACCAGTATCCTTGTTGTAGAAACAAAATATTTGAATAAAGTATTAAACAAAATGTGGGAGTGGAATAACACCATTCTATATTTGCCATATATAACTAGTTATATAAGTATGCAAATAAGCCTAGTATGCACTGTCAAAAAAACCAACGATAATGACTATGATCCAATTCCCACGGTTTATGTCGGTTTCGCGTGTTAAAGCGACAGCCAAAATGCAATAAAAGTCGATATGTGAGTTATGTGATAAATAGAATCAAACATTCGTTCTCATTCATTATTGAATTTATTAAACTCGTTAGCAAAAATGATATAATTATGCTCAGCAAGAGGCTCGCATTATATCATTTTGCCAACCCGCTTAATAAATTCAATAATGAATGAGTACTCATGTAAAATCCTCTGTGTATAGCTCTACTGATGATAGATAAACAGTGCGGGGTGGGTGTCTGGCTGTCTGTCCATAAACATTTTTTTGCACCGACTACTCTGCCAAACCCTCTTGATGTTTTTTATGTAACTTCCCAGGAATGTTACTCTTGCTTTCTAGTTGGACCTTAAAGTAAAAATCAGATTGACCTGAAATTCAAGATGGCCACCATAGAGAAAAAAAAGATTTTCAATTTTAAAATACAATTTTGTGGCGACTACTTCTCAAAAACCTTTCAGTGATCATTACTGCAATGACTGGCATGACATATCGTTGGTCCAAAACAAAATTCTTTTTTATTTGATATCAAACATGGCTGCCAGTGGCCATATTTGTTTTACATAAAGTTATGTAGGAAAAATTTGTGGCGACCTCCTCTGAAACTACTTAATTGAATTTCATGAAATTTTAAAGGAATGTTGCTCTGGATGTCTAATTGGTCCTGCATTAAAGTAATTCAAAATGGCTGCCACATAAGAATAGAGATTTTAAAAATACAATTTTATGGCGACTACTTCAGACTGCGTCCCAGATTTAACCGGCTAAGCACGACTATAATAGCCTTTGCATCCATTATAAACCCAGATCTGCCTGCGAGTAAAGTGCGAGTAACACGCAGGCTGATCAGGGTTGACAATGTCCAGCTGCTGATCAGTCATTTCCCCAAAACACCCCTTTGTCACATAAATGGAGTGGTCTTAATTCAAAGAAAGAACAGTCCATTATACATATGTAGCAGGTTAAGGGTTAATATGCCCGGACATATTGACTACCAGCAAGCTAATAATAGCAGGTCCTACCCGGATGTTATCCACTCTGACATCATTTCGTGGTTACGCCTTAATTCCATTAAGCGATGGGAAAGCTTATATTAGCAGGATTTTATAATGGATATTTCGACAATAAAACACGTTTAAAAACATTTTTTACTGAAAAAATGTGATTACCTGTTTCAAATTACCTATTCAATGTTCTAGGTTTATAATATGCAAACATTTTAAGCCGAAATAATTTTTTTATTTCATACCCCAGCCAACCCCATTTTCACTTCATGGAGAAGGGGTTGGATGGGGTATGAAAGTTAATGTTATCACAGTTAAGTTTTACGTTGACCTAGTGCATCCAAATCCAGGATAGTAAAGACACTGCATCTAAAACAGTCTCACCACTGCGGGTTCGAATCCCACTAGAGGGCTGGCATGGCGCAGTCGGTAGCGAGGCGGATTTGTAACCGGAGGCCCCGGGTTCAATCCTCAGTGGTGCCACTGAGTTCCGTCAGTGTGTTCTTGGGCAAGACACTTTCCCTTAGCCTCGTCCGTCGGATGGGGACGTAAACCGGGCGGTCCCGTGTATCGGTCTATCATCCGAGCACGTTAAAGAACCATAGGAATCTATTTGATAATAAGAGTAGGGCAGGTTCCCGGATTCCTATGTATCCTTCCCCTCTCTCTGGGGCGGCTCTAAATAACCTATACTGTGTTGATGAGCTGTTAAACAACATTCAATTCAATTCAATTCAATTCGAATCTAGAAGCTTGACTTAATTGTCAAATAAGAAAGTGTTGATTCTTACGAAAAATGGAGTGACCTGTCTCTACCACAAAAAAACAACCATCCTATATGGCCTCACATGTGCTAAAAATTATGTAAACACAAGTCAAACCAAAACCAAAAACTACTGTACCAATATATATAATTATGTTGTAAAAATGTTGAAATAAAATATGTTTAAACCAAACCAAATCCAACATGGGCCTAGTACAACTAGTATCCAGGTGGTAAATCACTCACCTTGCGTGAACTCTGGGTTGCAACCTCAGATCATATTCATGGGCTTATTCGGGCATACCCTGGGTATCTATGGCATACCCTGGGAATGACTTATTCCGAGTATCTATGGCATACCCTGGGAATGACTTATTCCGAGTATCTATGGCATACCCTGGGAATGACTTATACCGAGTATCTCTGGCATACCCTGGGAATGACTTATGCCGAGTTTCTATGGCATACCCTGGGAATGACTTATTCCGAGTATCTATGGCATACCCTGGGAATGACTTATACCGAGTATCTATGGCATACCCTGGGAATTACTTATTCCGAGTATCTCTGGCATACCCTGGGAATGACTTATTCCGAGTATCTATGGCATACCCTGGGAATTACTTATTCCGAGTATCTATGGCATACCCTGGGAATACTTATTCCGAGTATCTATGGCATACCCTGGGAATTTCTTAATCCGAGTATCTATGGCATACCCTGGGAATGACTTATTCCGAGTATCTATGGCATACCCTGGGAATTGCTTATTCGAGTATCTATGGCATACCCTGGGAATTACTTATTCCGAGTATCTATGGCATACCCTGGGAATGACTTATTCCGAGTATCTATGGCATACCCTGGGAATGACTTATACCGAGTATCTCTGGCATACCCTGGGAATTACTTATTCCGAGTATCTATGGCATACCCTGGGAATTACTTATTCCGAGTATCTCTGGCATACCCTGGGAATTACTTATTCCGAGTATCTATGGCATACCCTGGGAATTACTTATTTCGAGTATCTATGGCATACCCTGGGAATTACTTATTCTGAGTATCTATGGCATACCCTGGGAATTACTTATTCTGAGTACCTATGGCATACCCTGGGAATTACTTATTTCGAGTATCTATGGCATACCCTGGGAATGACTTATTCCGAGTATCTATGGCATACCCTGGGAATTACTTATTCCGAGTATCTATGGCATACCCTGGGAATGACTTATACCGAGTATCTCTGGCATACCCTGGGAATTACTTATTCCGAGTATCTATGGCATACCCTGGGAATTACTTATTTCGAGTATCTATGGCATACCCTGGGAATTACTTATTCCGAGTATCTATGGCATACCCTGGGAATTACTTATTCCGAGTATCTATGGCATACCCTGGGAATTACTTATTCTGAGTATCTATGGCATACCCTGGGAATTACGTATTCCGAGTATCTATGGCATACCCTGGGACCCTGGGAATTACTTATTCTGAGTATCTATGGCATACCCTGGGAATAACTTATTCCGAGTATCTATGGCATACCCTGGGAATTACGTATTCTGAGTATCTATGGCATACCCTGGGACCCTGGGAATTACTTATTCTGAGTATCTATGGTATACCCTGGGAATAACTTATTCCGAGTATCTATGGCATACCCTGGGAATTACTTATTCCGAGTATCTATGGCATACCCTGGGAATTACTTATTCCGAGTATCTATGGCATACCCTGGGAATTACTTATTCTGAGTATCTATGGCATACCCTGGGAATGACTTATTCCGAGTATCTATGGCATACCCTGGGAATTACTTATTCCGAGTATCTATGGCATACCCTGGGACCCTGGGAATTACTTATTCCGAGTATCTATGGCATACCGTGGGAATGACTTATTCCGAGTATCTATGGCATACCCTGGGAATTACTTATTCTGAGTATCTATGGCATACCCTGGGAATTAATTATTCTGAGTATCTATGGCATACCCTGGGAATTACTTATTCTGAGTATCTATGGCATACCCTGGGAATGACTTATTCCGAGTATCTATGGCATACCCTGGGAATTACTTATTCCGAGTATCTATGGCATACCCTGGGAATTACTTATTCCGAGTATCTATGGCATACCCTGGGAATTACTTATTCCGAGTATCTATGGCATACCCTGGGAATTACTTATTCCGAGTATCTATGGCATACCCTGGGAATTACTTATTCCGAGTATCTATGGCATACCCTGGGAATTACTTATTCCGAGTATCTATGGCATACCCTGGGAATTACTTATTCCGAGTATCTATGGCATACCCTGGGACCCTGGGAATTACTTATTCCGAGTATCTATGGCATACCGTGGGAATGACTTATTCCGAGTATCTATGGCATACCATGGGAATTACTTATTCCGAGTATCTATGGCATACCCTGGGAATTAATTATTCCGAGTATCTATGGCATACCGTGGGAATGACTTATTCCGAGTATCTATGGCATACCATGGGAATTACTTATTCCGAGTATCTATGGCATACCCTGGGAATTAATTATTCCGAGTATCTATGGCATACCCTGGGAATTACTTATACCGAGTATCTATGGCATACCCTGGGAATGACTTATACCGAGTATCTATGGCATACCCTGGGAATTACTTATACCGAGTATCTATGGCATACCCTGGGAATGACTTATACCGAGTATCTATGGCATACCCTGGGAATTACTTATTCCGAGTATCTATGGCATACCCTTGGAATTACTTATTCTGCATATCTATGGCATACCTTGGGAATTACTTATACCGAGTATCTATGGCATACCCTGGGAATTACTTATTCCGTGTATCTCTGGCATACCCTGGGATTGACTTATTCCGAGTATCTATGGCATACCCTGGGAATTACTTATTCCGAGTATCTATGGCATACCCTGGGAATTACTTATTCCGAGTATCTATGGCATACCTTGGGAATTACTTATTCCGAGTATCTATGGCATACCCTGGGAATTACTTATTCCGAGTATCTATGGCATACCTTGGGAATTACTTATTCCCAGTATCTATGGCATACCCTGGGAATTACTTATTCCGAGTATCTATGGCATACCCTGGGAATTACTTATTCCGAGTATCTATGGCATACCCTGGGAATTACTTATTCTGAGTATCTATGGCATATCCTGGGAATTACTTATTCCAAGTATCTATGGCATACCCTGGGAATTACTTATTCCGAGTATCTGTGGCATACCCTGGGACCCTGGGAATTACTTATTCCGAGTATCTATGGCATACCCTGGGAATTACTTATTCCGAGTATCTATGGCATACCCTGGGAATTACTTATTCCGAGTATCTATGGCATACCCTGGGAATTACTTATTCCGAGTATCTATGGCATACCCTGGGAATTACTTATTCCGAGTATCTATGGCATACCCTTGGAATTACTTATTCCGAGTATCTATGGCATACCCTGGGACCCTGGGAATTACTTATTCCGAGTATCTATGGCATACCCTGGGAATTACTTATTCCGAGTATCTATGGCATACCCTGAAAATTACTTATTCCGAGTATCTATGGCATACCCTGGGAATTACTTATTCCAAGTATCTATGGCATACCCTGTGAATTACTTATTCCGAGTATCTATGGCATACCCTGGAAATTACTTATTCCGAGTATCTACGGCATACCCTGGGAATTATTTATTCCGAGTATCTATGGCATACCCTGGGAATTACTTATTCCGAGTATCTATGGCATACCCTGGGAATTACTTATTCCGAGTATCTATGGCATACCCTGGGAATTGAACAACAATGATGACACTGGGGTAGGGAATTACACAGAACCTGGAACCAACATGGGGATATTTGATATTGATATGATAGCTTCTGCCCTGGGCAATTAGACATAAATTTTGCTTCAAGGGAGGGAAATTAGACAATAACATTTGTACATTTGTATAATTCCCCTGGGTGTATCTGCTGCACCTTCAGTGGGGAAAAACATTTATAGCTGCATTACTTATCTGGGTAATTTAAAGGAATCCAATGTTATAACATTAATTGTCTTGTGGTTTAAAAAAAAACAAATAAAACCCCCCATCTTTTTCACAGTTTTCAGCTTCAAAGCAAATTTCAGAAGGAGCGATTTCCAAGGAAATGAGTTGTTGTTTAATGCTTCATTAACCCTGAACCCGCTAAGCACGACTATAATAGCCTTTGCATCCATTGTAAACCCAGATCAGCCTGTGAGTCTTTTCCCCCAAAACACCCCTTTGTCACATAATGGAATGGTCTTAATTCAAAGAAGGAACAGTCCATTACATATATGTAGCGGGTTAAGGGTTATGTTTTTAATAATGCCATGATCAAAGCAATCCCTTTGATATGTTTTGATCAAAGTAAAATATAATTAAATATTCATTGATAAATACCGTATTCTTTCCAATAAATGCCCTGTAGAATGATGTGAAAAGAAGGAGTTTATTAAGGAACATTATGTGCTTTTTATATACCCGCAATTGAATTCCTCGGAAACTATGTTGTGGCATTGTCCGTCCGTCTGTCCATTCGTCCATCTGTCTGTCTGTTTGTTAACTTTTATCTGACAACTAACTGTGGCTATAATAACTTTCAAAGTGTAAGGTCTATAACGACGAAACTTTGCACACATCTGCAGCATGATCCATTCAATATATCTGATGACGGCTCATAACTCTGTTTCATATTTTTTTATTTATTTACCTTTGAAAAAGTTTTATTACCGTATTTGTCGGGGTATAGCGCGCACTTTTTTACCCCAGATTCTGTGGCTGAAGTTGGGGTGCGCGGTTTAAGCAACAAGTAATGATTTACTCTTTTTTTTTCAGCCAAGACGAGAAGTTTTGTGGTTTCCAAAAAGTCGCAAGACCGGCCGTTTACTACAGAGATTGAATCGAACAAAAGTTGGCTTGTTTCTATTGTTTCAATAAAATGCGTTGTATGCTATATGCTTATTATCAATAAAAATAATAAAATCAAACTTTACCATGTTTTATGTTGATTATTGTTGAGAAAATACCATTGAAATGTTGAAAAATACAATTGTTTACAAAAATCGGCATTTTGAAATGAAAACGAGGCTGGGGTTTTCCGAACCCGCAGACTGGGTTAGTGCATATTTTATTAATAGAATACAATAGAATTGTATGTATAATAATTATTTCTAATAAACAACGACCCCCTTACTTATTTGTTAAAGTTGATTTCTGAATTTCTGAATTTCGACAACGTAGAATCATGATTATTCCTAAATTCGTTCAAGGGTTCATTTGATTGGGAAAACGTGTTAAGTGTGAAGTGTTTGGTTTATGTTAACTGACCGCAAACAATGATAACTAATTATTAAACAAACATGTGAAACTCGACTGGGATAGACGTCTTTTGTGTACCGGTCTACTGGTGTGAATTTTTTTTTACTTCTATTTTTAACTAGGGAACTTTAAATATCTACGAGTAGGGTTTAGTGTTTGGGGTTTAGGTTTACAGCAGTCTTATACTCTATACGTTTGCTCTCTGATTATTATCAGGGTGCAACAGCTTAGACTGCTTGAAGTTGTTTTTTTGTCCAAATCACAAAAGTCTATTTTTAGAATCTATTCTTATCCAGAGGCGAGTGTACAGTTTCGGGAATATCCCTACTACACAATTATTTTCGTTTTTGATAAGATTTGTCTAATAAAAGACTCTTACATCTAATAAAAGAAAAGTTACGCATTAGTTTAGTTATCTAATGCACATATAAAACTCTGAGAGCAACATTTACATTGAAACTTATTGAATTTTTACTTAGAACATTGTTAGTAATAGAGGATTTTCGAAATTATTCACTGAGTTTATATAGAAACGTACTACATACGTTTCATTTCGTTTCCGGTTTAGGCTTTATGTTTCATGCTACAAATTTAGATACATAGTATTACTATAGTTAGTTACTTCTGTTTGTAGTGTTGATGATTTCGAGACTTTGTCAATCCAATATTAAATATAATATGATCGTAATAAAAGTTGAACACGGGCGTGGGTTTTTTATTTTATTGAAACTTGAGTAAACAACAAAAGTACACTCAACAGTACAAGTTTATTTACACTTGAGTAAAAAAACACAGTCTAACATGCAGCTTCGTTTTAGCAAATCAAAATTCGTTTTACATTTCCTCTTTGGTCAATGCTTCAAAATGGCGCTCTGCTGTCCTGAAATTGAAAACACATGTTTTTAATGCGCGTTTTACGCTACAATACATAAAAAAAGTTTTTTTTCCAAGGATTTCAGGCCCAAAGTCGGGGTGCGCGTTATATGCGCATGCGCGCTATACGCCGACAAATACGGTACCTTGAAATTAACCTTGCCAGCGATGGGCATATATGAGCCCCGCTAGGCGGTGCTCTTGTTTGGTATTTAAAGTTTTCATAAATTTCGCTCATCACTATAGAGCAGTGGCAGAAAAACTAAAACGTGGCTCCAGCATAAATGGAGTGTCTAGAATAGAATTTGCAGCAACTCTGAAGTTCAGGGTGAGAAGGTTCTAGGCCCGTTCTCCATATTTTATCTCGATGTACATGGAGGATGAGCCTGACATGTTCATTCCTGTTAAGCGCCATTTAAACTTTCATGTGTTGGTGCGCCTCAAAATCACAATTCAATTCAATTCAATTCATGAATTTTGAACTAGGCAGATTGAAGAAAAGAGCACACACATTAACAAACACTTTGTAATTTGTATGTCATGTGCATAGCATGGCAAACACTTAGGGATCACTTTGTCTGTCGTCCATCCATCGTCGTCCATCTGTCATCGTCCGTCAGTTGTCCTTCACATCTCAATCTGAAACCTAACCTGGGCCGTAACTTGAAAAATATTTGACCTTTATTCGTGAACCTTCACACATGTCTTCATCTTGCCTCAAAGAATGTCCTTTTTTATGTCCAATAACTCTGACTTTTATTTTGGCAGAGTTACGCCTCTTTTCATAAGACTTTAATCTGCAACCCAACTTAGCTCATAACTTTTGCAAAATATTGACCTATGGTCACGACTTTATACAGTTCTTCCTTATTAGTTATTCAATGCACAGTTATGGCAGACGACAGAGTTTTCCATAGAACACCTTCTTAAGGCCAAATAAAATTATACCTGAGTTTACTGTAAGCCGACCGACCCTCTGAAAACACCCCCGACTCTTTTTTTTTTTATTGAAAATAAAAAAATAAAATAAAAAAAATAGAAAAGAAAAATAATTATGTTCACGCGATCACGGCCTACTCATGTGCTCATTGTCCTGCTGTTGGAATTGAACCTCTTCCGGACTTGCGAAAAATAAATTAAATGGTTTTACCCCTTTGCAATAATTGCAAGTGATTGGGAAAAGAGCCAGTTGTTGCCATGCCTATTGGGAAACAATAACACATACACAATTTCATTTGTTATCTATTGTAGTTTTTAAAATACCACATTTTCCCATTCATCAAAGCTCATCGCCACCTTAAATTAACTTCGCCAAAAAATAAAATAACAAAATAAAACAAAATGCCTACCTACCTACCCTATTTTTTTCAGCAATGTAACAGTAAACACAGGTATAATTTTATTTGGCCTAAGTTAGAACTTAAAGGTTTATAGGTTATTTTTAAATCTTTTTCTAAGCCATACAAATGCCCCCAGTTTTTTTATGAAAAATATTTGTCTATCTATGCATACTCTCAAGGGATATTTGGTCTCTGCTTTATCCATTCTTGTGCCTGAAAGTTATTTCATCTGTGATGCATTTCATGTCCACATTATAACTTTGAACCAGTCAAGGGATTTCGATAATTATTAGAAAAAATTTAGTGTCAACATGACGATGTGTTGCAAACAACTTTGTGCCTGATGTTTGTGTCTTATGTGTACTACAGCTTTGTTGTCTATATGTGTTGTGTGATATTGTCTGTATGTGTTGTGCGATATTGTCTATATGTGTTGTGCGATATTGTCTGTATGTATTGTGTGATATTGTCTATATGTGTTGTGTGATATTGTCTATATGTGTTGTGTGATATTGTCTATATGTGTTGTGTGATATTGTCTGTATGTATTGTGTGATATTGTCTGTATGTGTTGTGTGATATTGTCTGTATGTATTGTGTGATATTGTCTATATGTGTTGTGTGATATTGTCTGTATGTATTGTGTGATATTGTCTGTATGTGTTGTGTGATATTGTCTGTATGTATTGTGTGATATTGTCTATATGTGTTGTGTGATATTGTCTGTATGTATTGTGTGATATTGTCTGTATGTGTTGTGTGATATTGTCTGTATGTATTGTGTGATATTGTCTATATGTGTTGTGTGATATTGTCTGTATGTATTGTGTGATATTGTCTATATGTGTTGTGTAATATTGTCTGTATGTATTGTGTGATATTGTCTATATGTGTTGTGTGATATTGTCTGTATGTATTGTGTGATATTGTCTATATGTGTTGTGTGATATTGTCTGTATGTATTGTGTGATATTGTCTGTATGTGTTGTGTGATATTGTCTGTATGTATTGTGTGATATTTGAAGGTTTCAAATATCAAAAATAAAATGGTTGGAGGTATGTTATAGGACTCAGTTGGGGTGTATGTACATGGATAGGTTGATAAGCGCGTTACTACTGTCTCGCCGAAGAGCTAGCTTTTATGGTTATATCGGTAGAGCCTCCGCTTCACATGCAAGGGGTCCCGAGTTCAAATCCGCTGATCAAGTGCCTAAAATGTTTATGTGTAATTTTTCCAGTATGATTACATTGGTGGAAAAACCGGGTAGGCATTGTATGAGGTTATGCCCAGATGCCTGGATCATTGTATATGTTGTTGTCTATATGTATTGTGTGATATTTGAAGGTTTCAAATATCAAAAATAAAAAGGTTGGAGGTATGTAATAGGACTCAGTTGGGGATATGTAAGTATATAGGTTTATAAGCACGTTACTACTGTCTCTCAGCAGAGCTAGCTTTTATGGTGATATCGGTAGAGCATCCGCTTCACATACAAGGGGTCCCCGAGTTCAAATCCGCTGAGTGCCTAAAATATTTATGTGTAATTTTTCCGGTCTGATTACACTCACAATACCTAACTGTCGTAATAAAAGTATTATTTTTGCTTGAATAGATTTAGAATCATATTAGCGTTACGGACTAGAATATTTTAAATTCTTTAAATTGTTATTTAACATTTATTTTGCTATTATCTGTTTAACATTTAAACTATTAGCACATTCTGTATACACCAAAACTGCACGATTAAATATTGTCAAACTGGCCATGATAAATGATCAACGTTTGTTCAAGCATTAAGAGATTGGTTACACAAATATTGTGTATTTAATGAATGATGTTTGACCATTAAATGGAATCAGCAATAATTGCACTGACCCTGAAATATTTGATAAGGAAATTTTAGAAGGTATTGATATTTAATTCCAAATGAATGATTTCTACACGCAAGTTTATCTCTTCCATTTAGAACATCTACAAAAGTTTTAATGTTATCATTCATTTTAAAGGGAGTACATCAGGATTTTTCTAGAAATATCTTAAATTATAAAAATGTTCCAATTCATGATAAAACACTTATATCCATCAAAATATGATGTTCGAACCATATTGTTAAGGTTTAAACTTCGAATACACCATATAGCTAGGACTGAATCGGGCATAAAATGCTGAAATTAACCCTGGTGCGTAACCTAGGATAGCACGTATTACTGTACAGGATGAATTTCCTTGTAACTAAGGGGTCATTTTTAGGATCATTCATTTATGTTTAGGCGCTTTAAAACAGAAAATATCATCATTTGTCAATTTTAAGTCGGACCCCTAGACCCCTTTGAAAAGCCTGATGTACTCCCTTTAAGTGATACATCTTTTGGAGGTTTTATGGAGATATATACATACAGAAGCTGTGGTTATAGTTTAAGAGATTTTTTACAACAGTGAATGCATTAGTAACATAATCAGCCAAGTGGAAATGTCAATTGGAGATATTAAAAGGTTTAATTTGGCTTATATTATTTAATGTGATAACTATGGGGTCATTCAGGTGTCGGCATTATTTTATTTTCAAATAAGGTATAATTTTTTATTTTATTTTACAATTTGAGTTTTATTTGGAGTTAACTTTTTCATCAGTGATCCAGATTGTGGAGTGCGTGGTCCAGTGGTAGAGCATAGGACTCTAAATTGAAAGGCTGTGGTTTCGATCCTTGCCGTGGCCATGTTATTTATCCTTGAGCAAGATAGCCACATTGCTTAGTACTCGTTCTACCCAGGAAGCCATCGAGAGCGATCACTATAAGTTGCAAGAACTTGTTTCGCAATCGATGTAGAAGAAATATGTTTTAAAACATCAGTGATCTGAAATGTCATGGGTAACACACGCGTGAAATGTAAGTGTTTTTTCTATTATTCTAATAATGATACTTTTTCAATGGGAAGTTTGAAGCTATTCAAGTTCTCACTATGTGGTCTCGCCTTAATTCCATTAAGCGATGGAAAAGCTTATATTAGCAGGATTTTATAATGGATATCTTGACAATAAAACACGATAACCTGTTTATAAAAATTACCTAAATTAAATTTAAATTAAAGGTTTTAATTTTACAATATGTAAAATTTTAAGCCGAAATTAAGGTTTTATTTCATACCCCAGCCAACCCCGTTTTTGCCTCTTGCAGAAGGGGTATAAAAGTTAATAATCGGAACATGTAATGTGAAAAATTAACATGTCGCCAGTACTTAGATATCTATCCTATTGTTGATGTCGGAGTATATTGACAATAGGTTATATTATAATACAGCTGCACGTGCTTTATTATACTGTTGCACATGCTATTGTTTGTCGGAGGTATAGTATTGGTTAGATTGGTTAAAATGGATGAATGATTGACAACTGGAGACATGTTAATTACTCCCATTTGCCTTCGATGTACCATATATCCCCATTTAAATGCCACCAGGGTTGTTGCATTTTACACCAATGGGGTGTGTGTGTGTGTGGGGGTGGGGGGGGGGGGAGGGGGGGGGGGTGGGGGGGGGGGGGAGCGGCATTATATGAGGCCAATTCTAGACCTCAAGTCTGGCTACTGGCATACACTTATGGCCTCATACATTTATACAGGGTTATACGGTAGGCAATAAAATATAAGGACTTATAAGGTTTGGACATATATCTCAACAAAATGTATTTCTGATATTCATTCCAAACAACTTATATCCTCTTATGATCTTTGTGTTTTCATAATTGTCTGACCTCTTGACCCATGCATGGAATGAATTGCACTTTTGAAAATGTGCATGTCATTAAAATTGGTATGACAGCTTAGTTAGAAATGGATTAATACTTACAATCAAACAAGATTATGTAAAGTTATCCTGACTCGCCTGTCTGTGGTTATAGATTTAGTCACGCTTCACTAAAGTATTATGTATTTTGTATCATACTCCTGCCAAATAAAATGTGCGTACAGGTCGTTTGGTGTACCAATTCTATACGTTTTGAAAAATAGGAAATTATTACAGTAATAAATTATACTTGATCGGTCTTTGACAGAAAATCAAATTTACCACATTTCCCTTAATAGTAGCGCCTCTCCAGATAGAAGCAGGATGCCGTGAGATTTTGTAAATAATCCAATTTCCTGTGCAAATTATAAACAATATAGCTGTCTCTGTTGCTATGCTACAGTTGATAATGTAGATGCTGGCTGAACTTTCCCTTTTTTGATGATACCGAAAAAATTCAGATGTATACAAAGACATTGAACTGTCAAACAAAGATTGTGGGAAATTTTTAACATATTTTCTGTTGAAAAGATTGATAACAGTATAGTCATGGCTGGTTTATTTTATGTGATTGGCTACCTACACAATTATTGTATGCTCTCGATCGTCACTCACTGCTGCAGGTTCAAATCCTGCTGGCAGTATAACTTGTCTAGTGAGAAGAGTCGATTCTTACAGATAGCAGGAGGTATACAGTACTGGTTCTACATACCCAGGAAAAACGGGGTACCACAAACAAACAGACTGTTATATAATTGTGGCCTAACATACGCTAAAAAATATGTAAACAGACAAAAAAAATAAAAATATTGCATCCCCACACCACAGCCGCTAATGTTCTTCCATGCTCCCAAATGTGTGATTAGAGAGGTTGAAGCTAGTTAGAAGTGACAAATTGAAAACAGTTGAACAAAATTATCTTTATGGACAGAATGAAGTTTGTATGTGTGTGTGTGTGTGTGTGTGAGGGTGGGATGGGGGGAGGGAGGGGATGGGGGGTCTTATGTCTAAACCGTTTATCAAAACTCTATCCAGGTGTTCAGGTTGTATAATAATGTATACCGCTGAGTAAAAGTATAGGTTTATATATTCATGGGTTCTTAAAATATTCATGATTGAATATGCATAAAATGAATTAGGATTTGTCTGTTGTAACTGCGGGATAGATACTGTAAGGGCAGTGTTGTGTGGATTGCTGTGTATCCTTCCCCTCCCTCTGGGGCATCTCAAAATAACCTAAACAACATGTTGAATTCAAGTATGATTTTTAGCTCGACTGATCAGAGATCAGCAGAGATTATGCCGTGGTGCGGCGTCCGTCGTCCGTCTGTCCGTCCGTCCGTCCGTCCGTCCGTCCGTCCGTCCATCTGTCTGTCCGTCTGTCCGTAAACTTTTTTTTGTAGCGACTACTCCTCTGAAACTACTGAATGGATTTTCATGAAACTTTACAGAAATGTTGCCCATGAAGTTTAGTTGTAGCGACTTCTTCTTGAAAACTAAGAGTGATATTGATATGGGACTTTTTCTAAAATGATCAGCATGACATGATGTTGGTCCTTGTCAAAAATCATTTTGATTCGACGTCAAACATGGCTGCCAGCTTCCATCTTTGTTTACATAGAGTTATATAGTAAAAACTTGTAGCGACTACTCCTCTGAAACTACTTGGCGGATTTTCATGAAACTTCACAGGAATGTTGCTCTTAATGTCTAATTGATCCTAGCAAAATTTCAGATCGGCCGGAAATTCAAGATGGCCGCCACGGCTAAAAATATTTTTTCAAAAAACAAGTTTGTAGCGACTACTTCCTGAAATCAAAATCAATCAGTAGAGCTTCAAGGTCATTGACCTCTTGTTTTATGTTTCATTGGTTAAAAAGAGGCAAGAGGCATTTACATTATGTCCATATCAAAGATCGATAACAATTATATACTCGACAAAAAAAGAAACTCTGCAACTTTACCCATACATGTAGACACAATGAACACTTTTTTTTTTTGGTCTTATATGTTAATAACTTTGTTAAAAGGCCAGCACTGTCATGGAAACAATTTTCCTTAAATCAAACTTGTATGCACAGTTATTCCCCTTGTTTTGGTTTAAACAGCATTTCCGGGTCTTGTGGTTTAAACTTTGATTTAACACAGTTTTGTTCTATTGAAATAAACAGAGATAACCCCAGCACCAAAAAGACGGAGAAAGTAAGCTGACCTGTTCACTCACTTTTCCGCAATACAGCATTCAAGAATGAATATTTTCAGATTACCTCCCTTTATAATACAAATATAGGGATTTCGCAGTTTGAATAAAACATGTTTTAGCAGCAACACACTAACTCTGGTTTTTGATGATTATTAATATTGATCAGAATAATTGAGTGATAAGTATAAAATGATGAAATTTTATCTAGATTGGTGTACAAAGTGTAACAAAGTCAATCCTATGCAAATCACAGCTTAAAATGCGGAAGTTTATTTTTTTGAAATGTAATTTTTGTATTACATTTCTTGCATGGATTTACCGAGATTTCTAAGGGACAGATAATTGATAATAACTGCACGGAAATAACTCCAAAGGGAAATATTTCCCACTAGCCGAATGTTTTGGAACTTCTTTTTACTTTGTTTTCTTCAAACAGTTATTTAATAGTCGATGCTTAAAGCTGCCCACGTCAGCGATGTCATACAATGTAACATTGAAGTAAATAAGCCAGTGACATAACATTATAGTCACGTCAACGTCATGTTGTACATTTGCTTGATTAATTTCTATGATAAATGTTGTACCGTATTTCACCTATTAGTAGTACCCAGGCGTTATGCAAAGTTCAAAAAGGGGCGCTCTTATTATAGTTAAAAAATTTCAATATTTCCCGATATCTTACCCGATTACTATGTATAAAAATTACTAGAAGACGATCTTTTACTACGACACCGGCACTGACTAAAAATCAACCTGTATAACTCTGTCATCACTGAAGCTTAATAGGTAAAACCGATGACAGGTTTAATTTATGTGGTAGACCAAGCCAGTGTCGTAGTAAAAAAACTCCCTGTTATCAAATCCATTAGTTTTTAAGACAAAATGTTTGTGTTTTTTAAACAATTTTTGGATTTTCGAAGAGGGCAAGGTTTCTTAAAATTGGTGGGGGCGCTACTGTTAGAGAAGGCGCTACTGATAGGGGAAATACGGTATTTCATGTTTCCCAATGATTGTAAATGAACTGGAACTAATAATAAATCCTCAAGAAAACTTTATATCATAGAATCTTGGTATTTTATTCTCCAGTTTGTAAAACTTCAATTCACTAATTGGCACGCTTCATTGTCAATGACGACACATGCTTTGAGATTCACATCCAAAGAAATTTCATTGTGCGTGGTGAAAACTTGCTCAAATAAGGTATTTAACCTTTTTTTTCAGGAAAATATAATATATAATTAATTAATTTTGAATTTTTCAATACGTAATTACTATCCGTGATGAAAATATGCACTAGTAATCTCATGGTAGTGCACTTAGTTTGTTTATGTGACGGTATTTTTTCTAGAAATCTTGTACCGGTATTGAAAAACTAAAGTAATTAAACTCTATCTATACAGTTTGGAGCAGAGGACGTATAAGGAGAGTATGCAAACATGGAAGCCTATAGTTTTGGGGCCCATGATTTTGAGAGAGAATGTTGTAAGGATGTCTGCAGGCTGCCGATAATTTCTTTACAATTACATCACGGTAAACGAGACCTTGGATCTTGAGACAAAATACTGCAGAACATGGTGCTGTTTTTGTTATCACTTGCTTAGCTATTACTGGGTCTTAGATAAACCTTAATAAATCATCTTGTGACAGTTTTATGAGAAAATTACTATATAAGGACTACCTAAAAAACCTTATCTTTTTAAAGCCTAAAAAGTAGTTTTTTATCTTCCATTATGTAGGCTTATATGTGAACTAACTGATCTTTGTGTTGAGGCAAACACCTTAACTTAAACATCTCTAAATTTGTATTTGAATTTTACATATTGAGGGGTCAGTGCAAAACTATTATAACTACATATGAATAAAGAAGGAGATGTAATAGTTTTGCACTGAACCCTCGATGTATCAACATTTTTTTATAATAGTGGCAATTTGTGCATAATTCCTGGACGCATCTGTCAGTTTGAACGGTGTTTTACATCATTTTCAGCACACGTGAGGCCATATACATTTTTTTTTTGTGGTAGAGGCAGACCTGGGTAGAACCAGTACTGCCGAGCTCCTGAGTGTGTGAGATTTGAACACGTAGCGGTGAGGCAAGAAAGTTTCAGATGCAGCATCAGTACTATCCCAGCCAAGAGGCAAGAATGATTTAGATGCAGCGTCTTTGCTATCCTAGCCACGGAGATGTTTGCATCCGTCAGAAAACTTAACATCACCTTAATTTCACTTAGCTCCTTATATATAGTAATTAAATGTGCAACAAAACTTTCTGAAAAAGTTTCCCTACCATATACCTCCATATAAACACTCCCTTCTAATAAACAACTCCACACCCCCCACAACCACTCTTTTATTTTTTCAAAAGTGGGTGGGGTGTAATTTTTTAAAGTTTTTTTTTCTGCATACTATGAGATCTAGTTTAGAGTAAATACACTTGCCATGAGTAGCCTAAATTGAGGTCTATGAAAAAATAATAATTATGGTCTCAAATGAACGCCCCCTGCTTTTGTCAAATGCAACGTCCCTGGGGTGTTAAAACAGGGATATACTAAAAGTGGGCAGCATTTGCTAAACTTTAAATTTTATATGAACTCATGAATATTTTGTCAAAATTGATATACAGACAGATAACATAATTATTACTATACTATCCTCACCACATCGGGGTATAGTAATAGTGGGGCTTTGTGCATCCCAGCATGCATCTGTCTGAAAGCGTAACATGCCCTGTCACTTATTATTTTTGCATATTTCTTTATCGAACTTTGCATATTTATAATCATTGACAAATGTCAGCTTAACATATCCATATCCATATCAAAAGTTCATGGTCACAAAATAACCTATTTTAATAATACTGTATGTCCCCTAATAGTAGCGTCCAGTCGCTATGCAAAATGCCAAGAGCGCATGCTTATAAAACGGAAAAAAAAATAAATGTATTTTGAAGATCTTTTTATTTTTTATTATTTTTTATTATTTTTATTATTATTATTATTAATTAATTTTTTAAAAGGTTGGTGGATGGGAGTGCAGGTGGGTTTGGTGGTGGGGTGCGCTACTATGGGGAGGAGCGTTTATTAGGAGGAAAACTTTCAACTGTTTTATGTTTAATTGAACAGGGTGGGTGAGCAATAAGGGCAAACATTCGCTTTTTGGATAAGTCTTGGCGTAAATTGATAAATCAAATTTTATCCGTCAGTATTGACCAAACTTGGTTTAAAGGTTTACATACATAGAGGATCTTACATGAGTGACTGTGTATTATTGATTTTAATAAACAAGTTGGATGAAATAATTAGAGCGGAGTATCCAATCTTTTTATCCAACGAGTTTATTAAAATAAATAATACACAGTCACGAATGTAAGATTCTATTTATCACATAACACACCTACGATGAGATAGGTTCACTTTAATGTTGTCAAGTTACCTTAAAAAGATACGGCAGCAATTTGTAAGAGATATCATGATGGCGTGTTGTTGTTTACATGACGTCAGCTACGTTAATTACGCGGCTGTAAGGCATTCACCAGTCAAATAGTGCGACGCCTTAAACCAACATGCATTTTATCAAGTAAAATTTCAAATAATGATAAATATTTATGGTGTCTGAACGTATCATATGATATACCATGCAAACTACTGGGACTAAATGTTTTTATGTACATAAACACAGTGATTCGGTCCTCATTTGCATCTGTAATACACTAGTGTATTACGAGAAATAAGTCATGGCTTTATTACAAGAAGCCATGTTATGTGATATATGTATTTAGTTTAGTGGAAGACCATATTTGTTCATTCTGATCTGAGTTATGACCCATGTTTTTCTTAAAGGGACACTGTCCGTAACCTTTAGCTTATAAAACACACACTAATTATGTTCGCGCACATTACACACCAAACATTACTGAATATTTACTAATTAAAGCAGGATTGTTTGACGGAATTCAATCGCGGTACAAAAAAAAAGAGAAACCATTTCGGGCGTTTGAACTCGCAGCCCAAACTAAAATTACACTCGCGGTAATAATAGTGAACGTAAAGTGGTCGACCTAGCTCCCAACTGAGCTAAGCGGGCTATACATATTACGCACTAATTACTATGGTCAAAACCTAATGCGCTGATGGAAGTCACGTGATCGCAGAAAAGGTAAATACGGTGGGTCCCACTTTATTTACAAATAATAATTTAAGCTTCTTTTTTTTCAAACTCACGAATGTATTACTACAGACTTCTTAGTGTCTATGCTCATGTTTTCATGTATATATTTCACTGAATAAAAGTCAGACAGTTATTTGGTTATGCTCCATATCTGCTTACTTACGGACAGTGTCCCTTTAAAACATACACTTGTTGGACAAGTCAGGCTGCAAATTGTTGATAAGAATTCTTTATAATCAGTCGACATTTACCAAGCTTATTACAATGCTTTTTGAATATAAAAAAGTCACAGACAAATTTCTTTCAACTAATTAATGGCACTTTTCTAAGAAAACACATTTGTTAAAATGTTGATGGCAGTCATTATGTCAACCAAATAAAAATTGCCATACATTTTCGATCCTTTGTATCCAAAAATTGAAGAAAAAAAATCAAAATTCAATAACTGCTCAATATTTTGTATAACGCAAAGCAAATAAAACGGGATTTTTTTTTTAAAAACATTTATAAGAGCGTCCCCTGCATTTTGCATAGCTCCCGGGCACTACAATTAGGGTTTAATACAGTAGAACGTAACTCCACTAGACCTTCATTGAACCTTTCATCACCCTTTTAAAGGGACACACGGCAATCTTGAAGTTTTTATCAAGCATCAATATTAGCGTCTCTACTTATTTACCAAGGATCATTTTGACTTTAAACCTGCTTGCATATCATTAAATATAATTTAGATTTTTCAATTTTCTATGTTATTTTACCAAATGTTGAAATATATTATTGGTGCAGTATTATCAAAAGTCAGTAATATACAAAAACAATTTGGTTTATACTATTCTTTTAATTATTATTAATGACTGAAATAATGTATGTTATTAAAAAAAAATCAAGATTGCCATGTGTCCCTTTAAGTTTTTTCATGCACACTATCTGCATCTGAACCAGTGAACAGTATAACTATGAGAACAAGATGGAAAATGTTGATTTTCAGATATGTGGTTAACCGGGTTTAATAGGCATAAAAACTGATGATTGTAGATAAATTATAATGTCTTTGTGGTTATTGACATCGAAATATGAAGATTAGCAGAGTTCATCAGTATGGTGTTAATGCTATACCACAGTTTTTACTAAGTTTGACGAACCCGTACAATGATCGCTGAATCATGACATTCGACCAAAACCCTTATTATCGCAGTTGATAATTCACAATAGATCAAGAATCAACAATAATTATCGTTTACAATGAAAGTTGGCGAAAAAATAATAATCTTTTTATTGGTTACTCGAATATGTCCGTAACTGTAACTTTGTATGGACTTTGCAACATTTTTTACAGACCCTTTGTGTGTTCGCGATATTTTTTTAAAAATCAAATCTTGTTTGGAATTTAATGTTTCTGGTACCAAATTAATCGGATAGGGTAGAACTTCGTTCTAAAAAAAGATACTTAAATTTTGTCCACTAGTTTTATTAGCTCTACTGGCCGAAGGCCAGCAGAGCTTATGGGATGGCGAGTTGTCCGTCGTCCGTCCGTCCGTCGTCCGTCGTTAACTTTTGTCTTGTTACCACAATAGGGCCTTCATTTTTCATCCGATCTTTACCAAACTTTAACAGGTTGTTAATATCAATGAAAGCTCGGACAAGTTTGAAAACCAGCCTGATCGGAATAATTTCACCGGAGTTATGGCCCTTGTTTTGCTGAAAAATGCCATATTAAGCCTTGTGACCACTCTAGCACCTTCATTTATTATTTGATCTTTACCAAACTTGCACAGATTGTTAATATCAATGAAAGCTCGGACAAGTTCGAAAAACAGCCAAATCGGATCAGTAACACCTGAGTTATGGCCCTTGTTTTTTCTGAAAATTGCTATTTTCTGCCTTGTGAACGCTCTAGCACCTTTATTTATTATTTGATCATTACCAAACTTGCACAGATTGTTGATACCAATTATAGCTTGAACAAGTTCGAAAATCAGCTGAATTGGGTTAGTAACACCAGAGTTATGGCCCTTGTATTTCCTGAAAAATGGCATTTTCTGCCTTGTGAACACTCTAGCACCTTCATTTATTATTTGATCTTTACCAAACTTGCACAGATTGTTAATATTAATGAAAGCTCGGACAAGTTCGAAAACCAGCCAGATCGGAATAATTTCACCGGAGTTATGGCCCTTGTTTTTTCTGAAAATTTCCATTTTCTGCCTTGTGAACGCTCTAGCACCTTCATTTATTATTTGATCGTTACCAAACTTGCAGAGATTGTTAATACCAATTATAGCTTGAACAAGTTCAAAAATCAGCTGAATTGGGTCATTAACACCAGAGTTATGGCCCTTGTTTTTTCTGAAAAATGGCATTTTCTGCCTTGTGAACACTCTAGCACCTTCATTTATTATTTGATCTTTACCAAACTTGCACAGATTGTTAATACTAATGAAAGCTCGAACAAGTTCGAAAATCAGCTGAATTGGGTCAGTAACACCAGAGTTATGGCCCTTGTTTTTTCTGAAAAATGGCATTTTCTGCCTTGTGAACACTCTAGCACCTTCATTTATTATTTGATCTTTACCAAACTTGCACAGATTGTTAATATTAATGAAAGCTCGGACAAGTTCGAAAACCAGCCAGATCAGAATAATTTCACCAAAGTTATGGCCCTTGTTTTTTCTGAAAATTTCCATTTTCTGCCTTGTGAATGCTCTAGCACCTTCATTTATTATTCGATCGTTACCAAACTTGCAGAGATTGTTAATACTAATAAAGCTCGGACAAGTTCGAAAACCAGCCAGATCGGAATAATTTCACCGGAGTTATGCCCTTGTTTTGCTGAAAAATGCCATATTAAGCCTTGTGACCACTCTAGCACCTTCATTTATTATTTGATCTTTACCAAACTTGCACAGATTGTTAATATTAATGAAAGCTCGGACAAGTTCAAAACCAGCCAGATCGGAATAATTTTCACCGGAGTTATGGCCCTTGTTTTTTCTGAAAATTTCCATTTTCTGCCTTGTGAACGCTCTAGCACCTTCATTTATTATTTGATCGTTACCAAACTTGCAGAGATTGTTAATACCAATTATAGCTTGAACAAGTTCGAAAATCAGCTGAATTGGGTCATTAACACTAGAGTTATGGCCTTTGTTTTTTCTGAAAAATGGCATTTTCTGCCTTGTGAACACTCTAGCACCTTCATTTATTATTTGATCTTTACCAAACTTGCACAGATTGTTAATTTCAATGAATAGCTCGAACAAGTTCGAAAACCAGCTAAATCATGTCATTAACACTGGAGTTATGGCCCTTGTTTTTTCTGAAAAATGCTATTTCCTACCTTGTGAACACTCTAGGGCCTTCAATATTAATCGAATCTTTACTCAACTTTGCCAGTGTCTTTATATCAATGAAAGCTCGAACAAGTTCAAAAACCGGCAATATCGAATAATTTCAACGGAGTTATGGCCCTTGTTTTGCTGGAAAATGCCATATTAAGCCTTGTGAACACTCTAGGACCTTCATTATTATTTGATCTTTACCAAACTTGCACAGATTGTTAATATCAATGAAAGCTCGGACAAGTTCGAAAACCAGTCACAGAGGAGTTATGGCTCTTGATTTAGTTAAAAATGCTATATTTTCCTCGTTAATACGGTAGGGCCTTCATTTTTCTCTGATCATTACCAAACTTTACCAGATTCTTTAGTATGGCCTTTGATTTAGTTTAAAAGCTGTTTTTTTCTAGAAACTTATAAGAAAACATAAATAGCAGTCACTCGCTTCATTGATAATTATAAGAGCCATGTTAGCCAGTAGAGCGTCCACAGGCCCTCTTGGGCCTCTTGTTTTTATATGACTTTATATACCCTGGTCCAAAACTTTTTTTACCGAGTATATTTATGTGCTTTGTGACTTTTGGCCTGGCTAGATCTAGGATATGCCTAGCAATATTTCATGCCTGAAAGTTCAGACCCAAAAGTCTTCAGGCCATAGGTGTAAGCTGTGACATCAGTGGCTTCTTTTAGTTTATGTTTTTGGTATGCAAAATATTGGCCACAAAATAATACACTCAAGAGATATGAAAACGCAACACAAGAATTTCCGCTATATATTGTATATACTGCACACTTAATTGCACATAATATTCCAAAGAAACCCCAAGATGTTTTGTAAAAAAAAAGTTGCAGTTAATTAGAGAAAGGACACAACTGTGATGATGTAGACGTTTTAATCACACTACACCTTGTAACAAGAACTTCATAAATGTTAAAGTGGCTCTTTGAAAAACTGAGCTAGTCCAGTACTGTATTTAATGTAAATAGTTTGCAAAATGTTGCATCCTAAGTTTGCTCACATGATTGCGCCAAACGCGTACTCTGTCAATAATGAAACTTTGAAGGAATACTATTTGCTGTATTATTTTAGTATTTTTTCCAAAAGGAAAGGTCTTACGTAGTCATGTACCATTCGATTAAAAGCAGCATATTGTACATACAATATACAGCGGAAATTCCGTGTTGCGTTTTCATATCTCTTGAGTGTACATCAAAACAAAAAGCAGTTCACTGTGACCACCTTTCACTGCACATTACAGAACCGAAATTAATGGCAACAAATTTAGCACATGGAGGCATCGTATCATGTTCATCGACATTTCAGTGTGTGCATTCAGTGTTCAAGCACTCTCGGTAACCATCGGCTTAACCATTGGTCACCGTCGTTAGCCGTTGGTTCATCGATTGGTAGAACATTGGTAACCAATCTTCATGCGACTCTACACCTGAGGTAGTATTGGTGCCTCGTTGCTACCAAATGTTACCAGTGGTGACCATTGGTAACCCAAAGTTAACCAGTGTGGTTGCCGATGCTAGAACCCTGTGATAGAGCTACCATATACCTAAGAGCACTTCCCCTATTAGAAGATCACCCCAGCCACCAACAAAAAAAAACACACAAACAAAAAAAAAGATATTCTTCAAATTTAATACATTTTCGATCTTTTGTATGCAAAAAAAAAAACCAAAATTCAATAAATTTTCGATCTTTCGTATAACCCGAATAAAAAAACTATTATAATTTACGTGCAAACAACCTTGTATAAATATGTTGGCATGCTTACAACTTTCAGTTTGTTTAATTTCTTTAAAATGGATTACAATCAGATAAAAAAACACCTGCATAAGCATAAGGTATACAAATACACTCAAGTGATATGAAAACGCAACACGGGAATTTCCGCTTTTAATCACACTACACTTTGTTACAAGAACTTCATAAATGTTGAAGTAGCTCTTTGAAAAAATGAGCTAGTTTAACGTTAATAGTTTGCAAAATGTTGCATCCTAAGTTTGCTCACATGATTGAGCCAAACGCGTACTCTGTTAATAATGAAACATTGAAGGAATACTATTTGCTGTATTATTGTTGTTTTAGTATTTTTTCAAAAGGAAAGGTCTGTACGTAGCCATGTACCATTCGATTAAAAGCAGCATATTGTACATACAATATATAGCTGAAATCCCGTGTTGCGTTTTCATATCACTTGAGGTGTACATCCAGATCAGTAACATTGCTTGATACATACATATAGAGACGTGGATGGAGAGTTGAACGCAGCCATGGATAAACTTCAAAAAAAAAATTAAACCTTGAAAAACAATTTAAGAAAAAAACCATGTTAAAAAAAGAGATATCTGCCGAGACACATTATTTAAACCGTTCTAGCTTAAAGTCCCTATCCCGCCATCAACAGGCACATATTACAACAGACGTACATCGCTCCTAAACCTAATGACGACCAGGTATATATAGGGGGTCCCAAAGGGGTTTTGCGTGAAAACGTGATCGGGGTGTTTTGAAAACGTGACACGTGAAACAAACAATATTTTTGCGTGATTGCCGTGAAAATTATATCAGCGTGATCCGTGATTTTGATCTTGTAAAACGTGATCGCGTGATATGGTGACGTGAAACGTGAATTTTTAGTCCTTTTCAGTCTTTTAGTGTCCCTCCTCTCCCCCGAGCCTCCCCGAGAGCTGAACTTTCGTACTTGCGCGAACATCTGGCACGGGGAATCCCCGGGGACTAGAGAAGCTCGAGCCTATAGCGCTTCACGTCTGCTCATCCACATTTAACGTGAAATGTGAAAGTTCTGCTATTTTCACGTTAAGACGTGATCCTTTTTTTTATTTTACGTGATCACGTGAACACACACCCCCTTTGGGACCCTCTATATATGCTGAAGCGAAAAGAAACACAACTCGGAATTTCCGCTATATATTGTATATACCGCACAGTTAATTCCACATAATATTCCAAAGAAATCCCAAGATGTTTAGTAAAACAAAAGTTGCAGTGAGTTAGAGAATGGACACAACTATGATTTTGCTGACGTTTTAATCACAATACACTTTGTAACAAGAAATTCATAAATGTTGAAGTTCCTCTTTAAAAAGTTGAGCCATTTCAGTACTGTATTTAACGTAAAGAGTTTGCAAAATGTTGCAACCTAAGTTTGCGCACAGTTTGAACCAAACGCATACTCTTGTCAGAAATGAAACTTTGCAGGAATACTATTTGCTGTGTTATGTGTTGTTTAGTCTTTTTTTTCGAAAGGAACATAGCCATGTACCATTCGATTAACAGCAGCATATTGTACGTACAATGTATAGCGGAAATTCCCGAAGTTGCGTTTCTTTTTCTTTCAGTATATAACTTACATATTTTGGGAAATCCAAACTCTATAGACACAATATGAGCAGCTTTAACCAGCCAGGTCAAACCCCATAGCTGGAGCGTTGGATTTAGAATAACCAACTCATAATTCATTTTACGCCTTTTCTATCACGAGTATTTTAAGGACCTGTGAATAGACAAACCTATACTTTTAGTCATCACATATCCATTTATGGTGCGCTGATTTAAACTTCTTGACGCAGAGAGTTTTTAAAGGAATACATGCAATCTTTTTTTTCTTTTAACTCCCGGTATCCTTTTAGTTTTTCGACATGACTTGCATATTTGCTCTAAATTGACTCAAAGATAGCATATAATATTTTCGAAATTATTTTTATGTATTTTTAGCTCTACTGATCAGAGATCGCAGAGCTTATGCCGTGTGCGGCGTCCCGTCGTCCGTCCGTCCGTCTGTCTGTCCGTCCGTCTGTCCGTCCGGCTGTCCGTTAACTTTTTTTTTGTAGCGACTACTCCTCTGAAACTACTTAATAGATTTTCATGAAACTTTACAGAAATGTTGCCCATGAAGTCTAGTTGATCTAGCAAAAATTCATGTAGATGTGAAATCAAGATGGCCGCCAAATCTAAAAATAGGTTTTTAAAAAACAAGTTTGTAGCGACTACTTCTTGAAAACTCTAAGGGATATTGCTATGGGACTTTTTCTAAAATGATCAGCATGACATGATGTTGGTCCTTGTCGAAAATCGTTTTGATTCGACGTTAACATGGCCTGCCAGCGGCCATCTTTGTTTACATAGAGTTATATAATGAAAACTTGTAGCGACTACTCCTTTGAAACTACTTGACGGATTTTCATGAACTTCACAGAATGTTGCTCTTGATGTCTAATTGATCTAGCAAAATTTCAAGTCGGCCGAAAATTCAAGATGGCCGCCACGGCTAAAATAGATTTTTAAAAAATAAGTTTGTAGCGACTACTCCTTGAAAACTATAAGAGATATTGATATGGGACTTTTCTAAAATGATCAGCATGACATGATGTTGGTCCTTGTCGAAAATCGTTTTGATTCGACGTTAAACATGGCTGCCAGCGGCCATCTTTGTTTACATAGAGTTATATAATGAAAACTGTAGCGACTACTCCTCTGAAACTACTTGACGGATTTTCATGAAACTTCACAGGAATGTTGCTCTTGATGTCTAATTGATCTAGCAAAATTTCAGGTTGGCTGGAAATTCAAGATGGCCGCCACGGCTAAAAATAGATTTTTAAAAATAAGTTTGTAGCGACTACTTCTTGAAAACCATAAGAGATATTGATATGGACTTTTTCTAAAATTATCAGCATGACATGATGGTTATCCGAGTCGAACATATTTTGATTCGACGTTAAACGTGGCAGCCAGTGGCCATCTTTGTTTACATAGAGTTATATAATGATAACTTGTAGCGACTACTCCTCTGAAACTACTTGACGGATTTTCATGAAACTTCACACGAATGTTGCTCTTCATGTCTTATTGATCCTTGCAAAATTTCAGGTCGGCCGAAATTCAAGATGGCCGCCATGGCTAAAAATAGATTTTCAAAATACAAGTTTGTAGCGACTACTTCTTGAAAACTATAAGTGATATTGATATGGGACTTTTTCTAAAATGATCAGCATGACATGATGGTTATTCAAGTCGAACATTATTTAGATTCGACGCTAAACATGGATGCCAGTGGCCATCTTTGTTTACATAGAGTTATATAATGAAAACTTGTAGCGACTACTCCTCTGAAACTACTTGACGGATTTTCATGAAACTTCACAGGAATGTTGCTCTTGATGTCTAATTGATCCTAGCAAAATTTCAGGTCAGCCGAAATTCAAGATGGCCACCACGGCTAAAAATAGATTTCAAAAAACCAGTTTGTAGCGACTACTTCCTGAAATCAAAATCAATCAGTAGAGCTTCATGGTCATTGACCTCTTGTTAAATGAAGTGGTTGGGGTGGGTGGGTGGTGTGCGGGGGGAGACTATTTTATTATGGGAGCACACTACTATAAGGGGAAATACGGTAGT
>JAWPHD010012884.1:0-72553 GCA_037043455.1 Cyrtodaria siliqua
GTGTTGCCAGAGGCACCAAAATACATGTAGCAGGGCACACCAGTAGCAAGATAGCAGTTTTGCCGGGGGCACCAAAATACATGTATCGCGGCACACCAGTAATTAGATAGCAGTGTTTCCAGAGGCACGAATATACACGTACCAGGGCACACCAGTAGCGGGGTAGCAGTGTTGCCAGAGCACCAAAATACATGTAGCAGGGCACACAAGTAGCGAGATAGCAGTGTTGCCAGAGGGCACCAAAATACATGTATCCCGGCACACCAGTAACTAGGTAGCAGTGTGACCAGAGGTACTAAAATACATGTAGCAGGGCACACCAGTAGCGAGGTAGCAGTGTTACCAGAGGCACTAAAATACATGTAGCAGGGCACACCAGTAGTAAGATAGCAGTGTTTCCAGAGGCACCAAAATACATGAAGCAGGACACACCAGTAGCGAGGTAGCAGTGTTGCCAGAGGCACCAATATACATGTAGCAGGACACACCAGTAGCGAGATAGCAGTGTTTCCAGAGGGCACCAAAATACATGTATCACGGCACACCAGTAACTAGGTAGCAGTGTTGCCAGAGGCACCAAAATACATGTAGCAGGGCACACCAGTAGCGATATAGCAGTGTTTCCAGAGGCACGAATATACAAGTACCAGGGCAAACCCGTAGCGGGGTAGAAGTGTTGCCAGAGGCACCAAAATACATGTACCAGGGCACACCAGTAGAGAAAGCAGTGTTTCCAGAGGCACCAATATACACGTACCAGGGCACACCCATAGCGGGGTAGAAGTGTTGCCAGAGGCACCAAAATACATGTAGCAGAGCACACCAGTAGCGAGATAGCAGTGTTTTCAGAGGACATCAATAAACATGTAGCAGGGCACACCAGTAGCGAGGTAGCAGTGTTTCCAGAGGGAACCAAAATACATGTAGCAGGGTACACCAGTAGTAAGATAGCAGCGTTTCCAGAGGCACCAATATACACGTACCAGGACACACCAGTAGCGAGATAGCAGTGTTTTCAGAGGCACCAATATACACGTACCAGGGCATACCAGTAGTGAGGTAGCAGTGTTGCCAGAGGACACCAATATACATGTAACAGGGCACATCAGTAACGAGATAGCAGTGTTTCCAGAGGACACCAAAATACATGTAGAAGGGCACACCAGTAGCGACATAGCAGTGTTGCCAGAGGACACCAATATGCATGTAGGAGCGCACACCACTAGCGAGATAGCAGTCTTTCCAGAGGACACCAATATACATGTACCAGGGCACACCAGTAGCGACATAGCAGTGTTGCCAGAGGACACCAATATGCATGTACCAGGGCACACCATTAGCGAGGTAGCAGTGTTACCAGAGGACACCAATATGCATGTAGCAGGGCACACCAGTAGCGAGATAGCAGTGTTTCCAGAGGACACCACTATGCATGTACCAGGGCACACAAGTAGCGACATAGCAGTGTTGCCAGAGGACACCAATATGCATGTACCAGGGCACACCAGTAGCGAGGTAGCAGTGTTACCAGAGGACACCAATATGCATGTAGCAGGGCACACCAGTAACGAGGTAGCAGTGTTACCAGAGACACCAATATACATGTAGCAGGACACACCAGTAGCGAGGCGGCAGAGTTGCCAGAGACACCAATATACATGTACCAGGGCACACCAGTAGCGAGGTAGCAGTGTTACCAGAGGACACCAATATACATGTAGCAGGACACACCAGTAGCGACGTAGCAGTGTTGCCAGACGGCACCAATATACATGTAGCAGGGCACACCAGTAAGAGGTAGCAGTGTTACCAGAGACACCAAGATACATGTACCAGGGCACACCAGTAGCGAGGTAGCAGTGTTGCCAGACGACACCAATATACACGTAGCAGGACACACCAGTAGCGACATAGCATTGTTTTCAGAGGACACCAATATACATGTTGCAGAGCACACCAGTAGCGAGGTAGCAGTGTTGCCAGAGGACACCAATATGCATGTACCAGGGCACACCAGTAGCGAGATAGCAGTGTTTTCAGAGGACACCAATATACATGTACCAGGGCACACCAGTAGCGAGATAGCAGTGTTTTCAGAGGACACCAATAAACATGTTGCAGAGCACACCAGTAGCGAGGTAGCAGTGTTGCCAGAGGACACCAAAATACATGTAGCAGGGCACACCAGTAGCGAGATAGCAGTGTTTCCAGAGGGCACCAAAATAAATGTAGCAGGGCACACTAGTATCGAGGTAGCAGAGTTGCCAGAGGCACCAAAATACATGTAGCAGGGCTCACCAGTAGGGAGAGAGCAGTGTTTTCAGGGGCACAATATACACGTACCAAGGCACACCAGTAGCGGGGTAGCAGTGTTGCTATAGGCACCAAAATACATGTACCAGTGCACACCAGTAGTGAGATAGCAGTGTTTCCAGAGGCACCAATATACACGTACCAGGGCACACCAGTAGTGGGGTAGCAGTGTTGCTAGAGCACCAAAATACATGTACCAGGGCACACCAGTAGTGAGGTAGCAGTGTTTCCAGACGGCACCAATATACACGTACCAGCGCACACCAGTAGCGAGGTAGCAGTGTTGCTAGAGGCTCCAAAATACATGTACCAGGGCACACCAGTAATGAGATAGCAGTGTTTCCAGAGGCACCAATATACACGTACCAGGGCTAACCAGTAGCTGGGTAGCAGTGTTGCTAGAGGCACCAAAATACATGTAGCAGGGCACACCAGTAGCGAGACAGCAGTGTTTTTAGAGGCACCAATATACACGTACCAGAGCACACAGTAGCGAGGTAGCAGTGTTGCCAGAGGACACCAATATACATGTAGCAGGGCAAACCAGTAGCGAGATAGCATTGTTTCCAGAGGACACCAAAATTCATGTAGCAGCGCAGTGTTACCAGAGTGCACAAATATACATGTAGCAGGGCACACCAGTAGCGAGGTAGCAGTGTTGCCAAATAGCTCCAAGATACATGTAGGAGGGCACACCAGTAGCGAGATAGCAGTGTTTCCAGAGGAAACCAATATACATGTACCAGGGCACACCAGTAGCGACATAGCAGTGTTGCCAGAGGACACCAATATACACGTACCAAGGCACACCAGTAGAAAGGTAGCAGTGTTACCAGAGAACACCAAAATACATGTAGGATCACACACCAGTAGCGAGATAGCAGTGTTTCCAGAGGACACCAATATACATGTACCAGGGCACACCAGTAGCGACATATCAGTGTTGCCAGAGGACACCAATATGCATGTACCAGGGCACACCAGTAGCGAGGTAGCAGTGTTACTAGAGGACACCAATATGCATGTACCAGGGCACACCAGTAGCGACATAGCAGTGTTGCCAGAGGACACCAATATGCATATACCAGGGCACACCAGTAGCGAGGTAGCAGTGTTACCAGAGGCATCAATATACATGTACCAGGGCACACCAGTAGCGAGGCAGCAGTGTTACCAGAGGACACCAATATACATGTACCAGGGCACATCAGTAGCGAGGTAGCAGTGTTGCCAGAGGACACCAATATACATGTAGCAGGGCACACCAGTAGTGAGGTAGCAGTGTTGCCAGAGGACTCCAATATACATGTAACAGTGCACACCAGTAGTGAGGTAGCAGTGTTGCCAGAGGACACCAATATGCATGTACCAGGGCACACCAGTAGCGAGGTAGCAGTGTTGCCAGAGGACACCAATATACATGTACCGGGGCACATCAGTAGCGAGGTAGCAGTGTTGCCAGAGGACACCAATATACATGTAGCAGGGCACACCAGTAGCGAGGTAGCAGTGTTGCCAGGGGACACCAATATACATGTACCAGGGCACATCAGTAGCGAGGTAGCAGTGTTGCCAGAGGACACCAATATACATGTAACAGGGCACACCAGTACCGAGGTAGCAGTGTTGCCAGAGGACACCAATATACATGTACCAGGGCACATCAGTAGTGAGGTAGCAGTTTTGCCAGAGGACACCAATATACATGTATCAGGGCACACCAGTAGCGAGGTAGCATTGTTGCCAGAGGACACCAATATACATGTAGCAGAGCACACCAGTAGCGAGGTAGCAGTGTTGCCAGAGGACACCAATATACATGTACCAGGGCACACCAGTAGCGAGGTAGCAGTGTTGCCAGAGGCACCAATATACACGTACCAGGGCACACCAGTACCAAGATAGCAGTGTTACCAGGGGACACCAATATACATGTACCAGGGCACACCAGTAGCGAGGTAGCAGTGTTGCCAGAGGACACCAATATACATGTACCAGGGCACACCAGTAGTGAGGTAGCAGTGTTACCAGGGGACCCCAATATACATGTAGCAGGGCACACCAGTAGCGAAGTAGCAGTGTTACTAGAGGGCACCGATATACATGTAGCAGGGCACACCTCTAGAGAGGTAGCAGTGTTACCAGAGGACACCAATATACATGTAGGAGGACACACCAGTAGCGAGGTAGCAGTGTTGCCATAAGGCACCAATATACATGTAGCAGGGCACACCAGTAGGGAGATAGCAGTGTTACCAGAGACACCAAGATACATGTACCAGGGCACACCTGTAGCGAGGTAGCAGTGTTGCCAGACGACACCAATATACAAGTAGCAGGACATACCAGTAGCAAGGTGGCGGTGTTGCCAGAGACTCCAATATACATGTAGCAGGGCACACCAGTAGCGAGATAGCAGTGCTGCCAGACGGCACCAATATACATGTAGCAGGGCATACCAGTAGCGAGGTAGCAGTGTTGCCAGACGACACCAATATATACGTAGCAGGACATACCAGTAGCGAGGTGGCGGTGTTGCCAGAGACTCCAATATACATGTAGCAGGGCACACCAGTAGCGAGATAGCAGTGTTGCCAGACGGCACCAATATACATGTAGCAGGGCACACCAGTAGCGAGGTAGCTGGTTACCAAGCCGTATGCAACATAAGCCAGAAACACTAGGGCTGAGCAGTTGCAACGTAGCAGTAGCACCAGACTAAAACTATAAAATGGCTTTTTTTCTGGTGAAAACAGTCATAGATTTGTCATCTGAAACTGACAAATACGTGTTTAATTGAACATATTTCTTGTTTGACTTGTAAAGCTATAGTTTGATCCGCTTTTAAAGGTATGATGTTTATAAGCGTTACGCTCTTGAAAATAGCAACGAAGGCAACTATCGATTTCTTGTTCGAGTTTATTTCGTTAACTGTTAATGGAACTCTACAACTGTATAATTATTACTCTACAATTTTCTTTGTTACTTCGTCCAGGTGGTAGATATTTCCAGAACCCAGATCGTAAAGAATTGCACACGTGACCCTTTATCATATTCCGAGGTTATCACTGAGTCTAACGGGACTAATTACCACGGCGGAGGAATCTGCAGACGTTCGGCGGAAGTTCCTACACGTGCCGTGAAATGAGTTTGAATTAGTCGTGTTTACGAGGTTTAATATCTTTTGACAATGAATAACTTTTACAATTGATAGCCCAACTCTTGCTGATGAATTAGACTTAACTTGAAATTCATCGGTGAAATTTAATAGGCATATATTCACAAGGCGTTTGAGGAAAATCGCGACCTACAGACATTTTGCAAATATAATTCATAGGTGCGCGTGCGCATTGAGTTAAACACGTGTTTTGCACACGTCTGTTTTCAGCTGCGAGATTTTGAGCCAAGATTTTTTGTTCAATTGACAAATATTGGCCCACGTAATAGATATTTCCAATTATTTGATGAAATCAAAAACTATAACAGATTCGAGATGTTCAGCAGGAATGAAATCGTCAAAATTGTGTTTTGTTGTCGCGCTTCGTCGTAGTTTGCACGTGTCATGCGTACGTTCGCGCATCTGTGCGTTTTCTTGCTTCGCGTCCGTGCAACAACAAAGCAATCTAAAGGTCTTTGTGTACAGAGGTCAAAGCCAATAGGATGATTACAACACGCAGTAGTTTGCTTACCGATTATAACGCGATACCCGTAGAAATATAAATTCATAATGGTTGTTATTACGTTGATTACAAGATTATTCCTTATTGCATATGTTTTATGATCAGTACATAGAGGTGGCATCCCTGATAATTTTGAAGCCTTACACACGGCACTTTTATTTTTAAGTTATCGTCATTTTTTGCAATGTGTTTTCCTCCCGACAAAAACAGCCAGAAAAAAAAGAATAGAATGTCACTAAGTATAATAAGAGCAAACAGTAGTTTATATGATCTTTTATTAAAATGAAAAAAACAACAACACACTAACCAACAAACAATACAACCACATGGAGCATGCCTGCCGAACTCTCCATGCAGGAAGGCTTCTACGACGCTCGATAATAATATACTTGCTCTTAGAACGTCGTAATTCACGTCTATAAGCATGTCTATTCCTGAGTAAGTTATACTGCCGTAGTCACATGCCCATGCTTCCTAGGTAAGTTATACTGCCGTAGTCACGCCCATGGTTCCTGGGTAAGTTATACTGCCGTAGTCACACGCCCATGGTTCCTGGGTAAGTTATACTGCCATAGTCACACGCCCATGGTCCCTGGGTAAGTTATACTGCCACAGTCACACGCCCATGGTTCCTGGGTAAGTTGTACTGCCACAGTCACACGCCCATGGTTCCTGGGTAAGTTATAATGCCACAGTCACACGCCAATGGTTCCTGGGTAAGTTATACTGCCGTAGTCACATGCTCATGGTTCCTGGATAAGTTGTACTGCCGTAGTCACGCCCATGGTTCCTGGGTAAGTTATACTGCCGTAGTCACGCCCATGGTTCCTGGGTAAGTTATACTGCCGTAGTCACGCCCATGGTTCCTGGGTAAGTTATACTGCCGTAGTCACACGCTCATAGTTCCTGGATAAGTTGTACTGCCGTAGTCACGCCCATGGTTCCTGGGTAAGTTATACTGCCGTAGTCACGCCCACGGTTCCTGGGTAAGTTATACTGTCATAGTCACGCCTATGGTTCCTGGGTAAGTTATACTGCCATAGTCACACGTCCATGGTTCCTGGGTAAGTTGTAGTCACACGCCCATGGTTCCTGGGTAAGTTATACCGCCGTAGTCACGTCCATGGTTCCTGGGTAAGTTATACTGCTATAGGCACACGCCCATGGTTCCTGGGTAAGTTATACTGCCAGAGTCACACGCCCATGGTTCCTGGGTAAGTTATACTGCCGTAGTCACGCCCATGGTTCCTGGGTAAGTTATACTGCCATAGTCACACGCCCATGGTTCCTGGGTAAGTTATACTGCCGTAGTCACGTCCATGGTTCCTGGGTAAGTTATACTGCCATATTCACACGCCCATGGTTCCTGGATAAGTTATACTGCCGTAGTCGCGCCTGTGGTTCCTGGGTAAGTTGTACTGCCGTAGTCACTCTCGAAGTTCCTGGTTAAGTTGTAATGCCGTAGTCACGCCCGTGGTTCCTGGGTAAGTTGTACTGCCGTAGTCACGTTCATGGTTCCTGGGTACGTTGTACTGCCGTAGACACGTCCATGGTTCCTGGGTAAGTTGTACTGCCGTAGTCACGCCCGTGGTTCCTGGGTAAGTTGTACTGCCGTAGTCACGCCCGTGGTTCCTGTGTAAGTTGTACTGCCGTAGTCACGTCCATGGTTCCTGTGTAAGTTGTACTGCCGTAATCACGCCCGTGGTTCTTGGGTAAGTTGTATTGCCGTAGTCACGCCCGTGGTTCCTGGGTAAGTTGTACTGCCGTAGTCTCGTCCGTGGTTCCTGTGTAAGTTGTACTGCCGTAGTCACGCCCGTTGTTCCTGTGTAAGTTGTACTGCCGTAGACACGTCCATGGTTCCTGGGTAAGTTGTACTGCCGTAGTCACGCCCGTGGTTCCTGGGTAAGTTGTACTGCCGTAGTCACGCCCTTGGTTCCTGGGTAAGTTGTACTGCCGTAGTCACGTCCACGGTTCCTGTGTAAGTTGTACTGCCGTAGTCACGCCCGTGGTTCTTGGGTAAGTTGTATTGCCGTAGTCACGCCCGTGGTTCCTGGGTAAGTTGTACTTCCGAAGTCACGCCCGTGGTTCTTGAGCAAATTGTACTGCCGTAGTCACGCCCTTGGTTCCTGTGCAAGTTGTACTGCCATATCACGCCCGTTGTTCCTGTGTAAGTTGTAATGCTGTGGTCACGCCCGTGGTTCCTGGGTAAGTTGTACTGCCGTAGTCACGCCCTTGGTTCCTTTGTAAGTTGTACTGCCGTAGTCACTTCCATGGTTCCTGGGTAAGTTGTACTGCCGTTGTCATGCCTGTGGTTCCTGTGTAAGTTGTACTGCCGTAGTCACGCCCATGGTTCTTAGGTAAGATGTACTGCCGTAGTCACGCCCTTGATGCCTGTGTAAGTTGTAATGCCGTAGTCACGCCCGTTGTTCCTGGGTAAGTTGTACTGCCGTAATCACGCCCGTGGTTCCTGAGAAAGTTGAACTGCCGTAGTCACGTCCGTGGTTCCTGTGTAAGTTTTACTGCCGTAGTCACGTCTATGTTTTCCGGGTAAGTTGTACTGCCGTAGTCACGCCCATGGTTCCAGGGTAAGTTGTACTGCCGTAGTCATGCCCGTTGTTCCTGGGTAAGTTGTACTGCCGTAGTCACGTCCTTGGTTCCTTTGTAAGTTGTACTGCCGTAGTCACGCCCATGGTTCCTGGGTAAGTTGTACTGCCATAATCACGTCCGTGGTTCATGGGTAAGTTGTACTGCCGTAGTCACGTCCATGGTTCCTGGGTAAGTTGAACTGCCGTAGTCACGTCCGTGGTTCCTGTGTAAGTTTTACTGCCGTAGTCACGTCTATGTTTTCCGGGTAAGTTGTACTGCCGTAGTCACGCCCATGGTTCCAGGGTAAGTTGTACTGCCGTAGTCATGCCCGTTGTTCCTGGGTAAGTTGTACTGCCGTAGTCACGTCCTTGGTTCCTTTGTAAGTTGTACTGCCGTAGTCACGCCCATGGTTCCTGGGTAAGTTGTACTGCCATAATCACGTCTGTGGTTCATGGGTAAGTTGTACTGCCGTAGTCACGTCCATGGTTCCTGGGTAAGTTGAACTGTTGAAGTCACGTCCATGTTTAAAGTGTACTGCCTTAGTCACGTCCTTGGTTCCTGGGTAAGTTGTAATGCCGTATTCACTCCCTTGGTTACCGGGTAAGTTGTACTGCCTTAGTCACGCCCATGGTTCCTTGGTAAGTTACACTGCCGTATATATTCATCTCATCTCGCTCTGTGGTCGCTGTCCCAGTATAACCTATTTAATATGACGTGTTGACTATATTTTATTAATTCCTGTGTAAGTTGTTCTAACGTAGTCACACCTGCTATGGGGTGCATGTGTATCTTGAAATGTGTTTTATTCAACACGTAGGCGTTCCAGTAGACTGGTATCAGTCTATAAATTAGACTATAAATAATTTCTTTTAGACAAATTAAAAAATAAAATAATACTCTGCATAAAAATTATTTTATTTCAAGCTCTGTTTCTCTCCATGGCTGAATTTATGTTGAGATAAGACTATACAAGTTATAAGTGGAGATATTTGCCTCTTTCAGTGCTAAGGAAATTCTATAATGATAGGTTATAGTTAAAATGTTATAATATTAAGGACTAATGCCTGTCTAGCGTTCCAGCTACGTAGTAGGCCTACGCCATCGTTAGTCTGTATAATTTATTGCAACTTATGAAAGTATGTACACAAAACTATTTCTTTTGCAGTATTTTATTATCAGTATTTATGAAACACTTGAAAGAAACAAGTTTAATCTAAATTATATTTTTCTAAAACACATTTTTATGTTTTTCAAATTATACCATCAGACGACAAGAACGCTTAAATTGATGACGTAATCACTTCTGCGTACGTTCAAAAACGTGCGGCTCACGTGCACGCGCATCTGCTGAGTACAAATACAAAGTGTTCTCCGAGTTTCGGTCAATAATTTATTCACGAAGAGATTACAATTAAATTCATTACTAACAAGCTTTATTATTGATAACAAAGAGAAACGATTCGAAAGATTTCATTAAAATACTTTTTTCGAGAACTCATTTTCGTGACGCACCATTTATATATGGAAAACAATGACATTAAAGTTGTGTGTGATTAATGACAAATGTGCAATCATGCCTTGCTTCTATGAAAGACGGATGCGGCCGTTTCGACTTTGCGACTTTTCGCCCTGTTAATAACTCTTTCCACAAGGCGAAAAGTCGAAAGCAAAAAGTCGCAAACCCGAAAAGTCGAAAACCCGAGATTTGCGACTTTTCGCCTTCGAGTTTTCTCCTTGTATTAACAGGGAGAAAAGTCGCGAAGTCGAAAAGTCGAAATGGCCGATCCGTCGTTCAAATTGCTTCTTTTATTTTTTTTCAATTGGATGTGAATGTTTAAAGTACGTATCAACAAACACTGATAAAACAGCATTGTTACTGTTGGTCGATTGATGTTTTTTTGTTATTTTCAGCACATTGTTTAGGCTATATACGACGGTCGATTGATGTTTTTTGTTATTTTCAGCACATTGTTTAGGCTATATACGACGGTCGATTGATGTTTTATGTTATTTTCAGCACATTGTTTAGGCTATATACGACGGTCCATTTTTTTCGTGGTGGAGGCAGACCGTCCACCTTTTTCCTTGGTAGAACCAGTCCCGTATACGCCATCGTAAAAATCGACACTTTTTCACTTACAAGTCGAGCTTCCAGTGGGATTCGAACCCGCAGCAGCGAAAGGTGAGACGGTTTCAAACGCAGCTGTTTACCGGGACCACGACAAATTTATCATATTGCAGAATGTAGTTAGTTTAAGGTCGATTGGTCCGCCATCTTTGAAAAAAATATCCAAAATGGATGGGATATTGCCAAGCGAAATATTTTAGGTTCGAATGTAGTTCCTATAATAAAAAGTAATCCCTCCTGTTTTGATGAAAAATGGCATTATAAGTAGGGGAGAACTGCGCATTTCTATTCGATTTTGTGGTTGTATGTATAAGAAGCGTATTAATAAGTTTTACTGGATCACTGATGAACATTTTCGAAATTTCGACTCTATGCTTACACTTTGTGAGCAATGAAAACAGTCAATCCATGAAAACAGCTGCACCCTTGACCTGTTTAGTAAACAAACAAGAACTTTCTTACATGTCTTGTGACCCCACCTTTTCTGATGATTTTTCAAGTGGAAAATTAGTTTTCTGTATGAACATTACACTGCTGCATTATCCATACTTGAGTTGAATTTGCAGCAAATCATTAATATGTGACACTTTTACATTGGTATCTATGGGAAAAATAATTAGTGGTATAATACCTTTAGGCATGAGCAGTTTCAGCCATATAGTACAAGACAGTAATTCAACGCTAATGATGTGAACATTAGAAATAATATCTATATGGCAGAAAGTGTGCCCTTTACATCCTAAAAGTTTGATGCAATTTTACTCGAAGTTTTTTTTAGTGTTTTCTTTGTGAAGTAAATTGGTCCATAGAATAGTCCATTTATCCAGCGAGAGCAGACAAGACATAATTTCTAAATAGAATACGCCATTGTATCACATCATCCACATTTCGAAGTACACCATTGCAAGAAAGCGAAGATTTTCTTTGCCACGTGTCCCTTTAATCCAACGATCCTTATCTGTTGATACTATATCTGACACCGCTCGCGTCTCTAATTAATATATCTAATTTGGGTTTAATGGTTCAAGATAACGTTTAGACGCGATCAATACTGGTATTTTTATACAATAAAAGATGCGCTTTACGGTAAGCGATATTAAGGGTTACCACCACCATATTAAGGGTTACCACCACCATATTAAGGTTTACCACCACCAACTGCATATACTCCTCCGAATGTAGTTCCTATTGTAAAAAGTAATCACATATTTTTTGTTGTAAATGGGCTCTATTCAATTTTGTTGTAGCACGGTCGGCGACATTTCCTTTGATGAAGGCAGAGCATTAAATCGTTTAATTTAGGGTAACTAAAGGGGCGTGGCTATGCCGTACTACAACTACCGGATATTGGAATTTAGAGTACGGTCACTATGACATCACAGTGTTACTAAGTACACCATGCTACAAAAAAGATAGAGTCTGTCTCAGCTCGTTGGTTATTTAAACGCCTCGATGGGCTACACCCATCTCGGTGTTTAAATAAGCCAACTCGCTGAGACCAGACTCTATCTATTACTTGTTGTATATATAAGAGGTATATTGATAGGTTTTATTGGATAACAGATGCACTTTTTCCAAATTTCGAATCCATGCATACATGTTGGGACAACTATCAATGAAAACAACTGTACCCTTGACCTGTTTGGTAAACAAACGAGGACTGTCCTGTGACTCCCATCTTTTCTGGGGATTTTTCTTTATGAACATTACATTGCTGCAGTATCCATACTTGAGTTAAATTTTGTAGCAAATCATTAACATGTGACATTTTAACATTGGTGTCAAATAATTGGTGGTTTCAAACCTGGATGAGATCCGATCAGATTTGTGACAATCCAAATACAAATGAAAAAACCCATTTGGTCATTGTGTGCTTCAGTTTCATAGGAATGCGCATGCATTCAATTAAACCGCATGTTACCTTCGGTTTGATAAGTGTTTACGAAAATGGTCGGTCTTGAAAACTTGACGACTCGGCTGTTTTTTTTGTTGCTAAATCAAAAATATTAATTTAACTGGGTTATATTTCTAACAGTTGTATTTATAATTAAATGCGTCGATCTTACAAGAACTTGTAAGTCTTAAAGCGTCATATGAATTAAAGGGACACATGGCAATCTCAAAGCGTGTATGACGCTTTGCAATTAGTGTATGGGTTTATTGATCCAGTAACTTCAAACTGAATGGGTATTGCAGACATGTATACAATGTTCCATGTAGATTGGTCCAAACCGTAAACTTAATTATATCAGACGACGATTCCGGGATGCGGGTGAGGGTATACTATATTGGGGTGCTGGGGGTTTGGCAAGGGTGAGGGTGTAAAACTCATTTGGGATAAAAGGGTGCACAAAATTCTGAGATTTTTAAATTTAAAGAAACTAACCCACCAAATAACGGCAACAACTGCATTTCAAAGCCGTTTATCAAAACTCTGTCCATGTGTTCAATCATATAATTATAATATATAATATTGCATATTCCGATTAAAAGTATGGGTTCATTGATGGGTTCATAAAATACTCGTGATTGAATATGCGTAAAATGAATTATGAGTTGGTAACTCTTAATTCGACGCTTCAGTTTCTTGCTGGTTAAAATCGTTTATATAGTATCTATAAAGTTTGGATTCTCAAAATGTGCAAGTTATATATACATATATTATTATATTATATATTATAGATATCTCGTCGTCAGTAGGTTTAGAAACGGTGTACAAATTAATGTTAAATCGGGATAGGTTTACTTAAGATTTTAAGTGCGCGAAGATTTAAATGGATATTTGAGCGCGCGACTGCATTTTCGAGCCGTTGTTTTTTGTGTTAAAGTACAAAACATTATTTTCGCAATTATTACTTGATAGTTATAAAAAAAAAATAGATAAGAATACTCAAACATGCACAAAATAGTTTGTTTTAGGGAGGATTTTGTAATTAGATTAGAAAGTCTTGGTTTAATTTATACCACAACCTGTTCTTTTTACTTGAAAATGCACATACTATTCGACACAGATGCGTGCTCAATGCAAAAACAAAGTCTTCATAGATCTTTAACAAATTAAAATAATCTTACACGGCAGCAGCTGTTATAGCGATACCACATAGAAGCAGTCGCTAGCACTTCACACTTGCTTTTTCAATTACTGTGCATTTCAGGGTGCCTGTGCGTCAAATATGAATCGATATTTTTTTTATTACTTATTATATGTTTTCATTCCGGATATGGTTAGACAGAATGAAAATAGACGCTCCTGGATCTGTTTACAATCTTGCCATGGCCATCCGGTATGCTTCGCAAAGCCTAAAATTCATTTTGACACCATTGTTTACATTGTAAAAATTAAAACTACATGGCGGCCTTATTTTTAGAAATTGTCGTCTGCGCATGTCTGTTTCTAGGGTTCGGATGTACCAAGTAAAGCGTAGGTTATGCACGGTGGTGTTGTTGTTCAATGTTCAGCACCTCCGGCAATCAATCATACTTATCCTTTATTTTGGAGTGGAAACCATAATATCTAGCAAATAAAGGGTAGGTAAACAGTATACTGCGTTTATATTTTGTTATTTACACCACTGTTGGTCAACTGATTTTGTAAGTCACCCTACAACAGAAAAATGGAATGTTCCACCGTCGCCATTTTGGTTTTCGGCTGTCAATAAAATTACATGTGATCATGGGGGTTCAAAATGACTTTTTGGCTTTGCGAAGCTGAGAGGATGGCTACGCGAAGATTGAAAACAGATTCAGGAGCGTCTGTTTTCATTCTATTCAATCATGTCAGGTATGAAAACATATAGAAAGTAATAAAAGAAAATCTCGATTCATATTCGACGCATAGGTACCCTGAAATGCGCAGTAGGTTGACCAACATTTGTTAAGGGGGTTTGACAAGAAAGTGTTTTAAGGTTTCGACCTTTTAAGGCAACAGCCGTCGTCTTGAATGTGGCGTTTACCTAATTTTAACAAATTTGAAAACCACTGGCTTAAGCATCATCCGTGTGAAGTTTGGTCAAAATTGACCGACCGGTTTCTGAGAAGTTGTTGTTTAATCAAACGTTTACAACGGACGTCGGACTGGAGGACGGACGGACAAGTGATCCCATGTGAGCTGTTAACTGTAAATTTAGTTGAAGTACATTACACTGATGACCCACATCGATTTATTGACTAGGGAGCGTAACAGGTCCATTACAGGAAATATCGGATAAACTGTGAAAATATAGCAGTTTAATCCGGAGATCCGGAGAGCAAATGAAAAATCCGGAGAATCCGGATCTTACCCGGAGATTTGGCACACCTGCATTTTCTGAATGATGTTTCCCATATCTCACACATTCTGACCAGTCTTCCGGCATCCCGAATCCGGGTTGTGTTACGTACAAGTAACACATTTTGGCAATAATATATTCGTGATATTCCGTTTTTTGTTCCCATTGAAGGAATTCTGTAGAGAAAGACTCCTGACCATTTATTTTGCCCATCGCCAACTGGGGCATGTTTTATGCTAAGCGCACCGTTAAAATGCAATACATCAACTATGTATTTTGAATAGTTTGCAAACGTTCATTCTTTTCTATTGATCAGAATTCGCTATAAAGCTTCCAAATAGTTCGCCATTAGTTTCATTTGACGTATTTAAAGCGAGATCGAGTGGTGCTTTACCTACGCAAAAAGGTACAACCCATGGAGTAGCTAGAGTACCATCACCGAGCAAACTCGTCTTCGCAGTATTTCAACGTCGTCATGTCTTGGCGTTATCCCAATGATAGTAAACTCAATTATAATCCAATCAGCACAAAAGCAAATAGTCTTCCATCTGATTTCCCCTGGAATTTTCACTAAGAACATAACAAGCCACTGCATCCACATTTAGCGATATCATATTAAGTTTTTGGTAATTTTTTGAATGTTACGCAACTGACCTGGGAGCTGCCGTGATTATCTCCTGCGGCGAGAAGAATCGTTCATTTAATCATGTTTGCAATATTTTATAACAATAACCATTTTGGCGGGGATTTAACCAGTTTTAGCACCAATGAAGTGGGATAATACAATTATAACGTATCATATAACGTCAGATGAATCATGTAAATTAGTGGTAATTGCTGATTAAAAGTACGTAACGCATTCGAGCTCACTGTTTTTTTATGTGGGTACATCAGACTTTTTGTAGAGGTCTTGGGATCTTGGAAAATTATGATATGTGTTTCTTTCTAAAGGGGCACATCATACAGCCTAAACGTATCTCTCACTAACCCGGAAATCAACTTTGCACAGTAATATGCGATATCGTAGGTTTTGCAAAAGTTTTCACGGTGAGCTCGAATTTAAGACACGTTACAACGAGGTGATAATACCATATATGTCATTTTTAGAGATCAGCAGAGCTTATGCCGTGGTGCTGTGTCCGTCGTCCGTCTGTAAACTTTTTTTTGTAGCGACTACTCCTCTGTAACTATTGGATGGATTTTCAAGAAACTTTACAGAAATATTGCCCATGAAGTCTAGTTGATCCTAGCAAACATTCATGTTGATGTGAAATCCAAGATGGCCGCCAAAGCTAAAAATAGATTTTTAAAAAAACAAGTTTGTAGAGACTACTTCTTGAAAACTATAAATGATATTGATATTGGACTTTTTCTAAAATGATCAGCATGACAAGAGGTTGGTCCTTGTCTAAAATCATTTTGATTCGACATTATACATGGCTGCCAGCGGCCATCTTTGTTTACATAGAGTTATACACTAAAAACGTGTAGCGACTACTCCTCCTGAAACTACTTGACGGATGTTCATGAAACTTCACAGGAATGTTGCTCTTGATATCTAGTTGGTCCTAGCAAAAATTCAGGTTGGCCGGAAATTCAAGATGGCCGCCATGGCTAAAAATAGAATTTTAAAAAATAAGTTGGTAGAGACTACTTCTTGAAAACTAGAAGTGATATTGGACTTCTTCTAAAATGATCAGCATGTCATGATCTTGGTCCTTGTCGACAATCATTTTGATTCGATATTAAACATGGCTGCAAGCTGCCATCTTTGTTTACATGGAGTTATATATAAAAACAATTGTAGCGACTACTCCTCTGAAACTACTCGACGGATTTACATGAAACTTCACAGGAATGTTGCTCTTGGTGTCTTGTTGATCCTAGCAATATTTCAGGTCGGCCAGAAATTCAAGATGGCCGACACGGCTAAAAATAGACTACTTCTTGAAAATTATGTGATATTGATATGGGACTTTTTCTAAAATGATCAACATGACATAATGTTGGTCCTTGTTGAACATTATTTTGATTCGATAAACATGGCTGCCAGCAGTCACCTTTGTTTACATAGTTATATATAAGAACTTGTAATGACTACTCTGAAACTACTGGACAGATTTTCATCAAACTTCACAGGAATGCTGATCTAGCTATAAGAACCTGCCAGTAGAGCTTCAAGGTCATTGACCACTTGTTTATTATGATTTTTGGACATTTTTAAAAGTGTCGTCCTTGCGAGGTCACCCTTATAAGCCCTCAATGCCAGGCCATTGCAAAATATCTAAATGCCAGGACATCGCACAAGCTCGAACTGAATTGGGGTTTTTAGGCGCAGCAACACATGAAAAGGTTATATGGCGCCTAACAGGCATGAACATGCCAGGCTCATCTTTCATGTACATCGAGATAAAATATGGAAAATGGGCATAGAACCTTTTCACCCTGAACTGCAGAGTTGTTGCAAATTCTATCGTAGAAACTCCATTTACGCTGGAGCCACGTTATTCTTTTTCTGCCACTGCTCTTTTGATGCGAGCGAGATAGCACCTGAAACAATGCAGGGATCATGAAGAAGACCTTTAATGAACATGAACAAAAAATGATAAAATGAACATGAATTTGGGGGGATTCTACAAAGGCCCTATTATTTGCCCCGTGACCAAACGGGGGGCCCCCGGGAACCACATGCTCGAAATGACAGGTCATCGCACATGCTCTGTCAGGCCATATCATTCGCTCTAAATGCCAGGATATTGTATAAACTCTAAATGCCAGGATATTGTATAAACTCTAAATGTCAGGATATTGAAAAAGCTTTAAATGTCAAATCTTTAAAACTCTAAATGCCAGGCCATATCATTTGCTCTAAATGCCAGATTATTGTATAAACTCTAAATGCCAGGTAATCGTATCAGCTATAAATGCCAGGATATTTTATAAGCTCTATAATGCCAGATTATCGCAACAACGCTACATGACAGGACATCGCACAAGCTCGTAATGCCAGGCCATCATATAAGCTCTAAAGGCCAGGTAATCATATTCGATGGTTTGGCATTTAAGAGATAAACTCTAAATGCCAGACCACCACATCAGCTCTAAATGCCATGTCATCGTATAAGCTCTAAATGCCAGAGCATCACATAAGCTCTAAATGCCAGGATATTGTATAAGCTCTAAATGCCAGGATAATGTATAAGCTCTAAATACCAGGATATTGTATAATCTCTAAATGCCAGGCCATCATGTAAGCTCTAAATGCCAGATCATTACATACGCTCTAGAGGGTGGATTTCATCAAAGATAACAAAGTAGCCACTTGAGTCTCTCAACATGATTTAATCTTCAAATACAAAGCATAATCATAAGGACAGTAAAAATTGACAACTCGGAACATTCTTGCATCAATTTAAACATTAAAGCACTTTCACGCCAAACAAGGACAGTAAAACAAGGATACATAACACTACAGGGGCTGTGCTACTTCATACTGTGTACATCATAGCACTACAGGGGCTGTGCTACTTCATACTGTGTACATCATAGCACTACAGTGATATCAAGATATGTGTCATAAATACTGGGTGATACATCTGGAGGGTAAAAGAGTCGTGCTACGTCAGTATGGTATATCAGTTCTACAACATACAATACTGACACATACCAAAACAGGAACTGTCTGTTCTACAGCATTAATAGTACAGAAGCACACAACTAATCTGAAGCTAACAGCTACCCTTAAATGAAAGCAATATTCTCCTAACTCAACCTGTTATCCACTTATTCTAATGCACCCGACAAAATTCCTGCAATCTGATTGGTTGACGTTCACAAATTTGCGACTATTAAATAATGCATAATCGCAAATCCAGTCAAGTGACGTTAACCGTTAAAAACGTGACATCATTTAGTTTTATTACAAAGCGTTTGTGAGTAAATTTGTCAAAAACATGTCAGCAAATGTATTAGAAATGGGTTAACCAGTATCGAAATGTTGACTTTTGCGACAGTATATCAGTCGTTAAACTCTTGCAAATCATCTCAATCGGCTTAGCTCACACGTCGCCATTAAACAAATCTACGACTATTACAAGCCCGATATACCGTTGCAAAATTAAAAATTTCAATACAGTTAAGCCTATATTTAAGTAAAATACTGTCCTTTAACGCGTAGTCATACTGGGACGGACACCTTGGAGGGAGATAAGATGAAGGAAGAAATTTCCCGTCAGACATGCCACCGCCAGTTCAATCCAACATTGGGTAGTTGTCAACAGCTCCAGACCCCAAGGCCTAAATCACCGAGCTACTGAAGGGCAGCCCACTTATTGCATGAAAAGAATTTAAATTTGTGGTTTAGACCAACAGATTACATAGGCCCGGTCACAATTTGCATATTTTGCATAAGTTGAGCTGAATTGGGATTATGGCACACCAACACAAAAAGGTCATAAATTATGGTGCCAACAGAGAAGAACGTTCTAAGCTCATACACCACATACATAAAAATTAAGATATTCAGAATGGGCGTAGAACCACCTCACCTGCAGACACACCATTTATGCTGAAGCCACAATGGTTATTTGCCATCACTCAAGTGCACTCTTTAACCACACCGGGGCCATTCAATTAATGAGCACAACAAAAGAAACAAATCTGGGGCAATTCTACCCAGCCAGAATAGGCAGTTTCCCTTTTCTTGCCCGTGTAACACTTTGGGTGCATAAAGAACTATATTCATTAGTTCATGAGCGAATACCAGTCTATAATATTTTGTAAATGTAATTTCCATAGCGAAAGCCAAGTTGGAACACATCTAATATTCTAAATAGTTGTGAGGGAATCACCGACCAGTTGGAGGGAGCCACCAACCAGTTTGACCACTTGGAGGGAGCCACCAACCAGTTTGACCAGTTGGAGGGAGCCACCAACCAGTTTGACCAGTTGGAGGGAGCCACCGACCGGCAACTTGTGTATAACACATGAAGTATTTATAAATTCATTTTAACAAAATGAAGTTTGAACATGAAATAAACCACCTTTTATAGTTGCAAAAACAAAGAAAAACAACACGTTCTTAAAATTAGCGTCTTCTCGAATTTTGCTGTCAAAATTCCCTGGTCAATGCCACCAAATAACAGCATATAACAAAAGTAGTCATGATTAGTTTTGAACAGAATGAAGTTTGAATTTGAGCTAATGCAACTTTGTCTCCTCACAAAGAATACCATTCCGGAACTAAAGTAAGCATTCTCATATACAGCCGTCTGTTCTGATGTTTCTTCTCAGAATATTTCATATTCAATCACATTGCATTCTCCAAATTATTATTACCGACATTATAAGTCATTATTATAATTGTTATTTAGTTAATAAGTTAACACGTCAGCTCGTATCCATGACAACGGTATCGGACGACGACGCGAGGGCGTCCTTCTGAATATTTTCATACATGACCATCAAGTCGGAATTGGATTTGATCTGCGTCATAAACTCGTTCATCTGTGGACTTTTATCTGAAATTACAGGAAAATTCAAGAATCAGTAAAATGTGAAATGTTGAAACAAAATTACAACTTGGAAAATAAAAATAATCCTTGCGAGAGGGTCATGCAGTTGCCATTGACAGAGATAGAATCAGTAAAACAACATGAAAATGAGAAAAATGTCACGACTAAACATATAGGTATATACACATGACAATGTAGGGCTTCATGTAATGAGAGGTAAACATGTTTCACAACTTGTCGCAATTGTGCTTCACATGCCAAGTTTTCCTTCATCCCTTAATGTATAGTTGGAATTATATTTACAAAAAGTAACCCGTCAAATAATGATAAAATTATGCAACAAAACTGTTTATCAAAACTCTATCCAGCAGGTGTTCACAGGTCATATAATTATGTGTATGTGCCAATTAAAAGTATAGGTTTATTCACGGATTCATGATTGAATATGTGAAAATGATTGATAACTCAATTCGACGCTCAAGTTTTGGGGTATGGTTAAAGCCACTTATATGGTGTCTATAGTTTGGATTCTCAAAATATGTAAGTTATATATATACCTAGTCGTCCGTAGGTTTAAAAACGATAACATTTGGCTGTTGCAGGCAGGATAGCTACTTCAAAAAGTTCATGCTATTGTTATTTTATTAGGTATTTACATGTGATGTGCAAATAAAACAGTTACTCTCACTATCAGTGAAGAAAGCGTGTTTGGAAATTGCAGAACCTTACAAATAGATATTTTAGAGCTTCTTTTGTTATCTGATTTGTAGGAACTACCTATGCCCCTTATCACTGAATTTTGAATGAAATAAATGTAGTATCAACTATATAGAGAATAGTTAACAGCATAAATTTGATACTGAATGTATGTCACGAGGGAAAAAAGTGGAAATTTGGTTAAAAAAAGCGAGTTCGAAGACAAATTACCACTTTTTTCCTCGAGTGACATTAATTCAGTATCAAATTTATGCTGTTAATTATACTGTTTATTATATTTTATAATATTATATAACTTTACATAAATGTTTTAAATTAACAAAACTGCATAGGATTTTAATAAAGACTCCAAGCGTATGAAAACATTCTATTCTGTTTCATTTGGCTATTCCATTTACTGTTCTAAACTAATGTTCTAAACATCTATATGAATGTTTGTCTAAAGAAGAAACTAAAAAATATTTTAACATTAAACCAGTGTGTTTTTTAACAAATATGTTAAGAAAAGAGTTCCAGCAAAGTTATATCATCACTAGTGATAACTTTTTTAGTGTGATACTAAAATTACGTCATTCATAGTTCAATGTAAATTTATCGTCATTCATAGTTCAATGTAAATTTATGACGTTATGTAATAAATTGAAATTTTATATTTTGTGACGGAATCTCAGTTGTTTAATGGTTGTACATTATGTTTGATGGCGGCGTTGGTCCAGTGAGACTCTTACTTATGGCCTGTTGGTCCAGTGAGACTCTTACTTATATCTCAAGATCGCATTCTCCACTGAGCCATAGTGGTTTAATCACCAACGTTTGAAACAGATATTCAATTTAAAATCATAAATAATTTTTTGTTTTGTTTAAGTAGACTATACCGACGAGAAGGGCCTTTGTTAACCCTTAACCCGCTAAGCGCGACTATAACAGCCTTGCGTCTATTGTAAACCCAGATTACTTGCAGGCTGATCAAGGTTTACAATGTCCGGCTGCTGATTTTTCCGAAAACACCCATTTGTCACATAGATGAAATGGTCTTAATTCAAATATATACTTGTATATACAAGACAAGTGAAGCATCAAGAGTGGTGCGAACGCCAGATTGCAAATTCAACATTTTAACTGAAAAATCAAATGGGGGATAATTCAAGTAAATCATGATAGAGTTATGGTTCTTGTCATATGACATTATGTAATGATGATGAACATGTGTGCCAAGTTTCAAAGCTTTCCAACAATTCTTTCTGAGAAATGAGGAAAAACAAAAACTTTAACCAAAATGTCAACACGCATCGACGGACGGACAGACGGCAATAGCCTAACTATAAGCCTAGATTTGCTATGCAAACCGGCTAAAAATTGAATTGAATTGGATTTTATAGTCGCACCAACAGCTAAGGTCATATGGCGACTCCAACTTTCATTGGTGGAGGAAGACCCCAGGTGCCCCTCCGGGCAATTTTCGTGGACGGGCGGGCACCTGGGTAGAACCACCGACGTTCCGCAAACCAGCTGGATAGCTTCCTCCCATAAAGATTCCTAGCCCCAGAGGGATCGAACCTACAGCGGTGAGGGGCAAGTGATTACAAGTCGAAGACTCTACCGGCTAAAAAGCAATTAAATATGTTTAAAGTATAGTAGAGTATATTTGTAATTGTGAATGGGAACCGACCTGCATCAGGAACTGCGAGTAGTGCAGCTACGGCCCTCATTGCTGATCTCTTCAGCTCATCTTGCTTCTCAAACTCCTGCTTCACGGAGTTGGCCTTCACTTTGGTTGTACATGTAGCTCTTAGTGGTTCTACCAGCCTATCTAACCCTGCAAACAATTCACACAGTAATACTTGTAAGTCAATTGATGTGATCAAAACTCACTGCGAGTTGAATGCATTGTAGTGAAAGGGCACTTAGTCGATCTGGTTAAATTTTCATATTTATCAATATTCCATATATGGTCATTAGGACTGTGATGTCATAGCTCTTAAAATGGCAGCTTCCATATCTGTTTCAACAGAACCTTCAAATGGTCATATCTTCTTTGTTTATCATCCGATTTTGATAATTCTTTCACCCTTTTCCAAGTTTCTCAGAACTCTCAATAATAAAGATTGTTTGGCTGTGTCGCTATATTCCCTTTAAGGCCTATTCCATCAAGATATACCTGGGATCCTAGGAAGGCAATTTAATAAACAACTATGGGTGAACCTTTTGTCCAACATCTGGTTCTTTAAACTAAATAAAGGGTGGGTGTTCAATTTCAAAAGTGCCTTCCTGGGGTCCCATGTATGATTTAATAGAGAAAAACTAAACTAAAATCTATTTAGAACCATTTTATCCTAACATGCGTCTAGTTGACTTTTAAGTAACCTGTTATGTTTTTTTTTAATAATATAAAATATCTGCTTTACAGAAAGAAAAATAACTAACTTTAATAGATAAGTAAAATGTTTCCATTCTTCATTTTTGTTATTAAAGCAGGTTTATTAAAAGTAACTGCTTGATCAAATACTTTTCTTCTTTAAAACAATATTATTGTCAATATGTAATGAAATATATTTTTCTTCTACAAATCTGAGTCATAAACAAATTTCCATCAATGAATATCATTCTGCAGCACTTAAACCAGACCAGTTATAATAAACAATCAAGTTTGAGAAAATGTTTCCGAGTTTGCCGCAAACTTACTCTGTAATACTGCACTGGGACACAGATGTGAGAGACGAACCAACATGAGATACGTCAACATCTTGATGTCGTAATGATCCTTCAGTCCGTCCTCGACGTGGTTCAGAAACTCGAAGATGTCAAGTCTGTCAAGGCAGGAGTCCAGTAATGTGTACATACATTCAAACGCAGCCTGTGTGAAAAATTTACATACATATTCTGGCTGTCCGATTAGCTCTGTGCATACAGAGGATCTTACAGGAGTACCTGTTAAGTACTAAATTTATTAAACAAGTTGGATAAAATTGTATGATAAGAGCGATGCTGTGCTGAGTATTATATCAAATTTTATCTGAGTTTAGTAAATTCAATAATAAACAGGCATGAATGTAAGATTCTATTTATCAAAAAACTCCAAGAAAGCCTCATAAGGACCATTTTTTATCGTAGCTCCCTTGTAGTTTCCTATATATAACATTGTCATTGATGACATGTTTGTAAGATGACGTCGGTATTTTAAATGGTTACAGAAACCGGTGAGGCAATTTCGATTCACAACTAACTGAACGGAAAGGACTGAACAATGATTCGACCTTCATTTGCATATTTATTACACTGGTGTAAAATGATGAATACATCATGGCTTTATTACACTCCCACACCAAAAGATATTTGATAAAGTACTCTTACTTCTCACCCATGTGACCCAAATCCTGGGAAGCATGTGAGATGGTATGATAAGTCACCAAATAGGACAGGTGGGGTTTTCTCTGGGTCCTCCAGTGTTCTCCCACAGTTAGACCACTACACGCCACCATCTGAATGTTCAGTTCAAAAGCTCTCAAGAGCTTACGTTAAAATGTTGAACTGTACCTTGCCAACTTCAATAAAGATTATTCATATATTTTTTTACTTTTATCTACCAGTTGACATAGTGGAAGAATTTTAAAAAGCTCTTGGTGCTTTGCAGTTAGGCTGAATATATCTATGCCCTGATATATGATACTGCAAGACAGCTGCAAAGGTATATTGTATTCAAACTCGCTGGATGCCAGCGTAATGCATGAACTGCAGACCAACCTTTCTGATGTCAAGACCATCGTCTAGTGTGTGTTTGAAGGGACCCATCTCTACTTCTCGTATCAACTCTTTCTGTAAAACAAATACTTAACAAGTCAAACTTTTAAGATAACCTCGACAGTATGAATGAAAGAATGATGTTGTTTTTTACGGAATGTCGACTCAAACAGGTCATTTTGTGCGCAAAAAGAGATGAAAATGAAAAACCATTAAAAATATGATAAAGTATATAGGTGAAACTATTTACAAATAAGTGTTGATATTTATAGGTTGTTATATTTGTATTGGGATATATGCACAAGTTCTTCCACGTAATAATAATGCGGGACTTCAGGAGTGCAATATTTATACGTGGAAAAAAGAGTGCATATATCCAAATACAAATCTAATAACCTTTTTATTGCATTTGTATTTTTAATATAAAAAAATATAATTAGAACAAAACAGTACATTTTAACATTTAATGTCATCAAAAACATGTATTTGAAACAAACATACTGTCGTAACATCGTGGGAATTTTTCACAAAAAAACAAAAATACTATATTGTTTACATCACATGACATACTTCAGGTGACATGAACTGCAAATAGCACCAATCCCTAAGGAATGTGCAAAATAGTAGTTCCAGTACAATGATTTTACAACACGTTAATTTGACACGTCAACATGGGCGAATATTGATTGATTGAATTGGATTTTATAGTCGCACCAACAGCTAAGGTCATATGGCGACTTTCCAGCTTCCATTGGTGGAGGAAGACCCCAGGTGCCCCTCCGGGCAATTTTCGTGCACGGGCGGGCACCTGGGTAGAACCACCGACGTTCCGCAAGCCAGCTGGATAGCTTCCTCACATAAAGATTTCTAGGCCCCTGAGGGATCGAACCTACAGCGGTGAGGGGCAAGCGATTCAACCACTCGGCCACGGACGCACCTCGGGCGAATATTGACGTTTCCTGTTATATTGGAAGTAAATGGAGCTTGTAAATGCGTATGCAATAAGGTAAACATATTGACTACGTATATGAGGATCCTGCCTGTCAACAGGTGTGTAAGCAAGTAGATGGAAATACAAGAAATCCGCGAATTCACATGTCTCGCCTAACGCGGGCGGGACTTAAAAATAAAAGATAAATGATAATTAAATTTATGAAAGTTTGTAAACATTTTAATAACTAAAGACATTTAAGTGCATTTGTTTTAAAACAACTGTAAGCAAAGTTTGAAAGGTCTAGTGCATACAGTTTGTGAAAAAATGACCTAAACGCAAAACTTGAATGTTGACGCCTTCGCCGCCGGAAAAGCAACACCAAACTGTATTTTAATGAATCAGAAGTCTTGAATGATAGTCTCCGATATATGGGACCACCTGCTTTACGTCCTCATTCAAGCTATGAGGCTAAGGAAAGTGTCCCGCTTAAAAACACACCGATAAAACTCAGCGGCACCGGTGAGGCTTGACCCAGGGGCTTCACCACAATATCCACTGGGTCAATGCCTGAAAACTTCGCCATATTTATCTTCAAGGAATTTACATACCCTGACTTTAGTTTCATTATACAGATGTGGCAGAACACTTTCCAGGAGGTCTCGTATCAGTGCGGGTTTATTGTGGGCTGCTGAGTTGAACGTGACGAGTGCCACACGACGAACGTTCAAGTCTGGATCCTGTAGTGTCTTCAGAAAGTCGCCGATACAATTTCGTAGAAGCTGATCTATACCTTGGGGCTGAAAGTAGACAAAAGATTATATGCTATACGGTTTTGAAGGCTGCTTTAGAAACAGAACCATAGTAAAATGTGTTCAATTGTAGATACAACATAATTAAATGGGCTGGAGGTGATTTAATTTCATTTACATGTAGTTTTATTTATTGACCAATCATTTTCAACTTCAAAATTTGTGATAAACAATGTGTTTCAAAGTTAATCTTCAATACAGTTCTGATCTGTCAATCAAACGTATGTCAATCAGAGATTTGAGCCAATTAAACATACAATAGGTATTTACATTTGTACCAAAAAATGTGTTCTCCCAAAATGTGTTGTCCCATAAACAACTCTTAAGATACAATCGAGTACATGGCCAGTGTTTGTGGGAACGTGACCAGGAACAATAGAGGTTGGAACCAGCAACTAAATGTCGAAACTATCCATTATTCAATTTGTTATCATTTGTACATATAATTAAATAAAAACGCACTTCGTAAGGAAGCTTCATTATAACCACAGTATTCCGTGTCCAGTTGTATACAATCACGGCTTGACTGAACACCGTGACCTATCTCCTAAGTATGTGATGAGGATTTCTGAACACCTCCTGTAACTTTAATCTCATCAGATTATGCTAACTCGACTACAAAAGTACAGTGTGAAAGTGAAGAGCGAAATGATGAGCGACGACATTTATATTACATTTTAGTTGCGATTACTTACTGGTCCTGGTGGCTTTGAAGTAAAAGCACTCTTACGCCGGTGCTAGTGGGCGTGAGGTCTTCCACTTCCATGAACTAACTCAATAAAACTGAGTCTGATACTTTTTTCTCTGGTTTGTTTTTGTTGCTTCCAAGTATTTCAGTATTTACCATAGTCTTGGATTTTTTTTTTTTTTTTTTTTTTAAATGGATTTCAATCATACATCCACAATCTTACCGGTCAGATATGGTACACTTGTGACAACATTGCTGCGTGTGAGGGAACCTTACCTGATCAGATATGGTAAACTTGACAGTCATGATGACGGTACTGTGTGCGAGGGAACCCTGATCAGATATGGTAAACTTGATAGCTGTGACGACGGTGCTGCGTGTGAGAGATCTTACCTGATCAGATATGGTAAACTTGATAGCTGTGACGACGGTGCTGCGTGTGAGAGATCTTACCTGATCAGATATGGTAAACTTGATAGCTGTGACGACGGTGCTGCGTGTGAGAGATCTTACCTGATCAGATATGGTAAACTTGATAGCTGTGACGACGGTGCTGCGTGTGAGAGATCTTACCTGATCAGATATGGTAAACTTGATAGCTGTGACGACGGTGCTGCGTGTGAGGGCAGAGCTAGATGTGAGGTACTGTTTCAGACTTGTGAGCAGTGCCTGCGGGTCCATCAATGTCAGCTTGCCGAGACATTCAGACACAACATTCCGTGTACCCTCCTCCGGGCACTCACAGTGGCTAAACAACATTGTCCTGTATTGTCACAATGTAGAAATTGCAGCTTTTATTCACAAACATACTTTTTCTTATTTTACAAACATAATTTTTTTTTTTAAACAATATGTGAACGAGGAAATTGAGTGCAGAAACAAAAAAAGCTTTCAACCATTTTATTTTTGAAAAACATTTTTATTTATTTAATAGAAGATGTGAACAAATTGACACCTAGTCTACCGTGGATATTTAGGTGTGATTGCAGCTCCATTTTTTTTGGTATGAAAACAATTGAAAAGTTGCCTATTGAATAGTTCCCTAAGTCAGCTGGATTCCTCTCGTCTAGGTTGCCATACATCTCATTTAGCAAACACATTTTCAGAAATCTCCACAGCAATCAGGCCAATTGCTTCAAAGATTCTGTTTCAAGTCCCTGTAATCCCAGAAAAAGTATTTAAATACTCAGGGGAGATAATACATACCAAATTGTTTGTACATATGGCTTGAGAGTGTTCACCCCTGCTGGGGATCCTGATTCACAACTAATAATCTGCAATAAACCCAAAACACAAAAATTATACACCTTTCTGTTTTAGGTACAGTATGGCGATGAAAGATTCCTCTCCAAATGCATCCATATCAACAGTCAATGCTTTGATAGATATTACAGGTTTATTTACCACCATTTTTTTTTTTTTTACTTTTAAGAAAAAAACTGAACTAGTACCTAAATAAGATGTATATTGAAACAGACATTTTTAGCCTAAATAACTTTTCAAAATTGGTTGAGAAATAAAAATTTCACATGCGAAAATTGTTTTTGATAGGGCATTTCCAATGCAAAACTCTGCTGCATCAAAAAGTGAAAAAGTGAAAAATAGAATTTTTATCCAAACATGGTTTCAATGTGTTGGATAAATGTAAGTTAAGACGCTCTGAAAGTTTTATAGCAAAATATTAGGGCCACTGAAGGTATTTGAGATTTCCTAATTTTCTGTTGCTCCAGCAACAAGCAATACTTACATGGAAAAAGCCCCACCAAAAAAGCATCTTGGTTGTAAAATATTTATTTCTCAACCAATTTATAAAGTAAGGTATTTATTTACCACTAAAAATTCCAGTTCTAACAATATATAACTTATGTACGTATTTATAAAACTGCTCAGGTTATTGCTGAAAAACATTTGGCTGAAACAAGCGCCCAGAACAATAGGCCCATTTTACCAGTTCAAAAACAATATATCCACATATGATCGGTAAGAATACAGACATATTCAGCATACCCACCTCTTTCAATGAATGTAGGAGTAAATACTGTCTTTTTGGTTGACTCTCAATCTCTTGCAGAACAAATGGCAAAAATTTGTTGAGATTGCCTACACTAACATTTCCTGTAAACATAAAAGAACATTTTGTTGACCACAAAGATTTTTGAATTAATAGGGTATTTGTTTTGCATCAATTTCTCTTCCATATCACCTCCAGTCCCTTTAAAGCGACAAGCAGTTATTATCTGTTTTTTTTTTAAGTAAGCATTAGAATTTACTAATCCAGTATCATTTTGTCTTTAAACCTGCTTGCATATAATTAAATAAAATATTGGGTTTTCATATTTTTCTTTTTTATTCTACGACAGGTTTAAATATAGTATTGGAGCAATATAATCAACAGTTTGTTATATGCAAGAAAACACAATATACATGTAATACTAATGATAGTACTACAAGATCACTACATGTCCAGCCCTATTGTGGAGTAGTCCAAATTTTTGATTTGACCAACACCAAAAATGTCAATCCCAAGAAATATTTGTTCCTTACATACTTAATATTAAATTTAATTTAATGTCATTTGTAGTATGGAATGCAAGTTGTAGCAAAGACTGGATGTAGACCTATATTTCGTACAAAGTAGGTCACAGCGACCCGAAATTGTGTAAGTGAAGTTGGATCCATATAAGGAACATTCTGGTGGGGTTTGGTGGAAGTCCCGTAACAAAAAAGAAATTTATGAATGAAAATTGGACAGATGGACAAACTGACACACATACACCTGGACGACTTTGTGATCACTAAGTCGAGATCGGGCTCGACAAAAAATGCATGTTTCAGTTCAAAACCCTGGTGTTCAGTTACCTCTTCCTGTGACAACGGTCAGCTCCTTTTCACCCAACCAACTATTCTTGATATATGAAGTATATGTGATGGAGCTTACACAAACAGCCAGACTGTGGGAGTTAAAACTAACAGCCAGACTGTGGGAGTTAAAACAAACAGCCATACTGTGGGAGTTAAAACAAACAGCCAGACTGTGGGAGTTAAAACAGACTGGTAGCTCACCTAAAGCATAAGATGCAGCAGCTTTTACTTCCTCATTTTGTGATGAAAATGCATCTAGTATCACAGTCTGGATCTCTCCTTGGCCACTTAAATCACTGAAAATATAATAATCATGCATGGCATGTGTTCATATTTATCTGCAAGGTTAGAATAATTAAAATCTATTGCATGTTTTCAAAATTCAGCATCTTTTTAAATAACGAGGGTGTAGTCATCGAAATCCTCCACCAGATTTATTAATTTGTATCTGGTTGGACTTTAATCCAATGTTGGTGCAACTCACCCACCTTTTTCAAGGTTACGCAATAATTAACAAAATTTAAGACATCCATCTGGCTGTATTGACAATCCTAACTTGTTAATTATTGTGTAACCTTGAAAAAGATGGGTGAAACGTTGGAATAAAGTGTAAACGGAGAACTGAGGAACTGATCCATTATTGTGTAATTTTGGTTTTATAAACTTAATATCTGGTGGTAGAAAGATGAAACTAACTTAACACCCCTATGCCAGTAGGTTGATACATGATGCAATTGCTGAAACCAACTTAAAACCTCTATGCCAATAGGTTGATACACACAATTTTCATATTAAAGTCCCTATCCCACCAACAAAGCCAAATTTTAACCAGCCAGGTCAAACTCCAAAACTGGAGCGTCGAATTAAGAGTTACCGCCAACTCATAATTAATTTTACGCATATGATCCAGCTAATCATACATGTTAAAGGCTCGAATTAACTTAATGTCATGGAATTACAATCTACTGCACTTGTTTTCACTGAATTACTGTCTACTGCACTTGTTTTCACTGAATTACAATCTACTGCACTTGTTTTCACTGAATTACAATCTACTGCATTTGTTTTCACTGAATTACAGTCTACTGCACTTGTTTTCACTGAATTACAGTCTACTGCACTTGTTTTCACTGAATTACAGTCTACTGCACTTCACTGAATTACAGTCTACTGCACTTGTTTTCACTGAATAACAGTCTACTGCACTTGTTTTCACTGAATTACAATCTACTGCACTTGTTTTCACTGAATTACAGTCTACTGCACTTGTTTTCACTGAATTACAATCTACTGCACTTGTTTTCACTGAATTACAATCTACTGCACTTGTTTTCACTGAATTAGTCTACTGCACTTGTTTTCACTGAATTACAATCTACTGCACTTGTTTTCACTGAATTACAATCTACTGCATTTGTTTTCACTGAATTACAATCTACTGCACTTGTTTTCACTGAATTACAATCTACTGCATTTGTTTTCACTGAATTACAATCTACTGCACTTGTTTTCACTGAATTACAATCTACTGCACTTGTTTTCACTGAATTACAGTCTACTGCACTTGTTTTCACTGAATTACAATCTACTGCACTTGTTTTCACTGAATTACAATCTACTGCACTTGTTTTCACTGAATTACAATCTACTGCATTTGTTTTCACTGAATTACAATCTACTGCACTTGTTTTCACTGAATTACTATCTACTGCATTGGTTTTCACTAGATTACAATCTACTGCACTTGTTTTCAAGCAAATAACTCTGCTGTTACTATCAAATTCTATGAATGATATCTTTTTTATCAAGATATTCATGAAAATGCAAGAGCAATGAGCTTTTTTCGTTTCCATTTAATTTCAAGTATATATAAACATGATGGAACCAATCTACACTTGTTTTCACTGAATTACAATCTACTGCATTTGTTTTCACTGAATTACAATCTACTGCACTTGTTTTCACTGAATTACAATCTACTGCACTTGTTTTCACTTAATTACAATCTACTGCACTTGTTTTCACTGAATTACAATCTACTGCATTTGTTTTCACTGAATTACAATCTACTGCACTTGTTTTCACTGAATTACTATCTACTGCATTGGTTTTCACTAGATTACAATCTACTGCACTTGTTTTCAAGCAAATAACTCTGCTGTTACTATCAAATTCTATGAATGATATCTTTTTTATCAAGATATTCATGAAAATGCAAGAGCAATGAGCTTTTTTCGTTTCCATTTAATTTCAAGTATATATAAACATGATGGAACCAATCTACACTTGTTTTCACTGAATTACAATCTACTCCACTTGTTTTCACTGAATTACAATCTACTCCACTTGTTTTCACCGAATTACAATTCACTGCACTTGTTTTCACTGAATTACAATCTACTGAATTTGTTTTCAAGAAAACTATGCTGATAATATAAAATTCTTTGAAAGATATATTTTTTTATCAAGTTATTCATGAAAATGAAAGAGCAATGAGCTTTTTCGTTTCCATTTAATTTCAAGTATATATAAACATGACGGAAACCAACATCTACGTAACTTACATGTGCTTTCCCACTTCCCCTAATGCTAGCAGAGAAAACAGTCTAATTGAATCTGTGGATTTGGCATTCTGAAAATATAACACCATTCTTGTCAGCGAATTTTTCCACTTTCTGGGAATGATACCAGTACCTGTTCAATTGGGAACATACACGTTCTGCCTTAAATTGGGAAGTTTTCCCTATCAAACAAACACGTTAAGGTATGCTTAAATACTTAAATACATTACCATGTATACATATACACTGCAGCGGTCCAATGACAACTGATGATCTTTAAAAAGAAAGTTCTGTCAACAAATTTGTTTCGATTTTTATTTCAAAATACATATTGCTTTCAATTGGGAACTTTTACACCGGAATTGGACATACTTTTTGCAATTGGGAATGGGTCCTGTTATCGGTACAACATATAAAAGGAAAAAAACCTGCTTTTATATTTTTCAAGATTCTAACAAAGCATCCTTTTTAAAACTAAATGATAAGAACAGTTCGAACAGAAGTGTAATATATAAGTTAATCGTTGTCACTTTGACTGGTGGTTCTTTTATCATTTATGTCATAGTGACTGAAAAGGACAGACTGCCTAAAGTCACTCTGCTGTGGCGGAAAATTCTATGCAACCGTTGGTTGGATGGTCGTTTGCCCTACATGTATGTGTGTGTGTGTATTTCTAAGGATTATAGTCCCTCTACCTACGACAGACGTCCTACCCGACGATTTTAGGCACAATGTCTGGACTTTTATCTGTGTGTTGTTGTGTGATGTGATGATATGTCTACTTGAAGCAGCGAACTCAATGGTTTCTTTATAGTGCTGCCACACTGGAATACCACGCCCTACATAAATTGATTGGTCTTTATAATGGCCCGAGGACAACCAAGGGAGACTTGATAATGGTTCACAACAGTTTGCGAAATAACCAGAGTTGGGGAAAATTGCATCTAGCATCAAAATTTGTTTTATAGCAATTAGAGGCCAGAGTTCACCCTGATCAATTTACATGTTTACATGTAGTTACTGTAGGTGGGATCGTGAATCCTCTAATTTAAAGGTAGTGCGTGTTTCTGATTATAGTGATCATAAACAGAATGCTTGCGTATAAGAATTTATGATTATAGAGATCATACAAAGAATGCTTGGTATAAGAATTTATGATTATAGCAATCATACAAAGAATGCTTGGTATAAGAATTTATGATGATAGAGATCATACAAAGAATGCTGGGTATAAGAATTTATGATTATAGCAATCATACAAAGAATGCTTGGTATAAGAATTTATGATGATAGAGATCATACAAAGAATGCTGGGTATAAGAATTTATGATTATAGCGATCATACAAAGAATGCTTGGTATAAGAATTTATGATTATTTATGATTATAGCAATCATACAAAGAATGCTTGGTATAAGAATTTATGATTATAGAGATCATACAAAGAATGCTTGGTATAAGAATTTATGATTATAGCAATCATACAAAGAATGCTTGGTATAAGAATTTATGATGATAGAGATCATACAAAGAATGCTGGGTATAAGAATTTATGATTATAGCGATCATACAAAGAATGCTTACCAATATAAGAATTTATGATTATAGCAATCATACAAAGAATGCTTACCAAGTATAAGAATTTATGATTATAGCGATCATACAAAGAATGCTTACCACGTATAAGAATTTATGATTATAGCGATCATACAAAGAATGCTTACCACGTATAAGAATTTATGTTTATAGCGATCATACAAAGAATGCTTACCACGTATAAGAATATATGATTATAGCGATAATACAAAGAATGCTTACCACGTATTATAGCGATCATACAAAGAATGCTTACCACGTATAAGAATTTATGATTATAGCGATCATACAAAAAATGCTTACCACGTATAAGAATTTATGATTATAGCGATCATACAAAGAATGCTTACCAATATAAGAATTAATGATTATAGCGATCATACAAAGAATGCTTACCACGTATAAGAATTTATGATTATAGCGATCATACAAAGAATGCTTACCACGTATAAGAATATATGATTATAGCGATCATACAAAGAATGCTTACCACGTATTATAGCGATCATACAAAGAATGCTTACCACGTATAAGAATTTATGATTATAGCGATCATACAAAAAATGCTTACCACGTATAAGAATTTATGATTATAGCGATCATACAAAGAATGCTTACCAATATAAGAATTAATGATTATAGCGATCATACAAAGAATGCTTACCACGTATAAGAATTTATGATTATAGCGATCATACAAAGAATGCTAACCACGTATAAGAATTTATGATTATAGCGATCATACAAAGAATGCTTACCACGTATAAGAATTTACGATTATAGCGATCATAAACATAATGATGAGAATGCTAACGGAGGTCTATTGCTATTATAAAATGGTTCATTGCGAACGGGCTTACTGATCTACGACCATCGGTTGGTTTGGAATTTTCAATGTCTCCACCTTGGCACTCGAGTGAGAACCAAGGGAGATCACTGCAGTCTAATAACCTCCACATATGTGTTAAGTTGTTTGAAAGAATAAGGAATTTTTTGAAATGTTGTATATTATACAGTATTAAACTCTCTCTGTCTAGACATATTTTTTACTGAAATAATATGAATCGCAAATGGTTGTCGTTTTTTATTAACACTATTAATCCAGTGTTGGGTCGTAAAATAATTGCATATTGCAATATAATCAGAATAAATATTGCTGTATTGTTGATTCACATCTGAATGTACAGTGTCAGAAATAACGTTTCCTGCCAATCCTTCACCAAACTGACGTTACACCATCTGTTTTAAATTATTTTTTATTTTTTAGTCTTAGCATAGATGGGGCTTGGAATTCTCTGACTGGTATATGTGGAGACCCTGTTTTTAATTCGAGTTTTGATAAAGCAATATTAGTCCTTCACTGCCTTGGGGTTTTATGTCTCTTTAACACACAATATTAGGCTATATCGAGACAGCAACCTCTGAGGGAAATGAGATGATGAAGTTTGCCCATCAGACATGCCTCCAGCAGGTAGCGAACCCATGCTGGGCAGTGCTCTGTACCTCTAAAGCCAATGCTTTATCCACTGAGCTGCCTAGGCGGCTTCTGTATGCTATCCGGTCAGACTTCACTCAAATATTTGTCATGAATGTGGTTGTTGTTACATGTCAGTTATACTAGATCTTACTTTGACATCATGGACAAACTGGTTAACAACATTTGTGGCTTCATTGGGTGACATCACAGTGAGGGCCGCGACACACTTGGCTATAGAATGGAAAGCCTGCAAAATAAAGGTAAACAGTATAAGGGCCGCAACACACTTGGCTATAGAATGGAAAGCCTGCAAAATAAAGGTAAACAGTATAAGGGCCGCAACACACTTGGCTATAGAATGGAAAGCCTGCAAAATAAAGGTAAACAGTATAAGGGCCGCAACACACTTGGCTATAGAATGGAAAGCCTGCAAAATAAAGGTAAACAGTATAAGGGCCGCAACACACTTGGCTATAGAATGGAAAGCCTGCAAACTAAAGGTAAACAGTATAAGGGTCAACACACCTGGCTATAGAATGGAAAGCCTGCAAAATAAAGGTAAACAGTATAAGGGCCGCAACACACCTGGCTATAGAATGGAAAGCCTGCAAAATAAAGGTAAACAGTAAAGGGTCAAACGCACTTGGCTATAGAATGGAAAGCCTGCAAAATAAAGGTAAACAGTATAAGGGCCGCAACACACTTGGCTATAGAATGGAAAGCCTGCAAAATAAAGGTAAACAGTATAAGGGCCGCAACACACTTGGCTATAGAATGGAAAGCCTGCAAACTAAAGGTAAACAGTATAAGGGTCAACACACCTGGCTATAGAATGGAAAGCCTGCAAAATAAAGGTAAACAGTATAAGGGCCGCAACACACCTGGCTATAGAATGGAAAGCCTGCAAAATAAAGGTAAACAGTAAAGGGTCAAACGCACTGGGCTATTATATGGAAAGGCAGGAGGAAAAGCATACAGTACAAGAATAACACTTAGGTACACAAGTTTGCTTCTCAGGAAGTTTAATTTAAGACCAACTAGACATCACCTGAAAAGCTCCTCTGAAGTTTTATAAAGACCATCAGTATTGCGGGAGAAGAAATTACACATTAACTAGTCTCAGATTTAAAACGAAGGTGATGATCATAGGAATTCTGATATAAAAACGGTACCTCTAGTGGTTCTAGAGAAGGAAAAACTTGCTTTCTTATTTTTAATCTATTTTTAGAAGGGATGGCCATCTTGGAACATTGCAAGTCATAGGGTTATTTTTAGAACAACAATACATTGGAGGAATGTCCCAGTAAGTTTCATGAAAATCCAGCCATTGTTTATGGAGAAATAGCAAACTTAGAGCCCGAAGACTACATTTGTACAACTTTATAGTTCAGTACATAGCCAACATTTCTGAATAACACCTGTTGAAAGCTGTTAACCATAAGAAGGCGTTTTAATATTTTCAGCAACGATGGTCAGCTTGGATATCAAAAAGACTTAATTTTGAATAGTATCTATTTGGATCATCCATGTAAAGTTTGGTTAAAATAGGCCAAGCAGTTTCTGAGGAGAAAATCTTTTTAGCAAAAGTAAATGGCTGATGACGGACAAATAAAGAGTTCATGTAGTCATATCTCACTGTGAGCCGTCACCATATGGTGGAGATATAAAAAATGTTACGGACCGACATCACTTCATGGCAGACACACTCCTGGTCTTCAACCAGCAAATATTGACAATAATAATGGTCACAACAGTCCTATCATTGCAAGAATAATATTGGTTCCAAGCCCATATACAACTAGAACTATCACTGAAGGTGATGAATACCCCTGCTTTTTTTTATTCCAAGTCGAACAAAGGGTCATAAACCTGTAATAAATTAGGCAATCAACAACGGGTGATGTAGAGGGACATAATGTCATCAGTTGTTATGGGTAGATGAAGTTTGGGAACAACCTATTCAAAACTGTTTGAGAAATGCTAGTAATAAAAATGTTACGCGAGGCGACGTCATGGGACGAAAATGTGTTACATGACGTGACGGGACACGACTGCACATTACGGTCAGCGCGATTCCTATATATCCCCAACTTCACTTTGTGAAAGTGGGGGTATAAATATTATTTAATATCTATGATGACTGTTTTACCTGTTTATGAATAGCAAACACCTGATTGGCTGGGTGACTGGCTGGGGTATAGATAGGCTTGATTAACATCTGAAATATAAAACATTCGTGTGCAGCAGAATTAACTGAAGCAATTTTTAAGGCAATAAAAATAAATAACGCATCTGACATGGTGTTATCTGCTTCCAACAAGTAAGAAACGAAATTTGCCCATAAATCTCACGTAAAATATTAACTTTATTAATCATAAAATTATTATGAGACCAGCTCAATGGATTATACTAATCATCCATGGTGTGGATGATATCAAGGGAAAATGGACACTAGGAAATGTACCGTAAACTATCCATCATGGACGTGGGCTTGCTACTAGGTCCCAAACAGTATTAACTATTCCATCATCATCAGCATTGTCAGAACATTTGTTTGTTTGTTTTTATGGTGTTTTACATCATTTTCAACACATGTAAGGTTATGTTGTGGTGGAGGCAGACCACCCACTTTTCCTGGGTAGAACCAGTACTGTACACCTCCCGCCATCCGTAAGAATCAACACTTCCTCACAAGTCGAGCTCCCAGTGGGATTCGAACCTTGAACGATGAGAGGCGAAGGTTTAGAACGCAACGTCATTAACCATATTTTTCTGGACGTTTCAATAATATTTTAAGCCCTTACCTGCAACAATTCCTTAAATCCCAACTTGGGCAGCCCCACTATGGCCTGAAAGAACTCCAGCATGGCCCCTAGAGCCCCGCCCTGTAGGAGAGGGGACTGGATGAGCACTAAGATTTGGGGCAGAATCTCATTAGGAATGGTGGCCATCGATGCAATGTGTATCTTCGATATGGACGTCAGAAGGTTCAATGTTAGCTGGAAGCATACATAAAATCAGTGTCAATAAGCACATATAAACTCGGTGTCAACTGGAAGCATACATAAAATCAGTGTCAACTTGAAGCATACATAAAATCAGTGTCAATTGGAAGCACACATAAAATCAGTGTCAACTGGAAGCATAAACAAAATCAGTTTCAATTGGATGCACATATAAAGTCAGTGTCAACTGACAGCACACACACACACAATCAGTGTCAAATGGAAGCATTTATAAAATCATGGTGGACTTCAAGAATACACAGAATCAGTGTTAACTTGAAGCATACATAAAATCATTATCTACTTAAAGCATAAACAAAATCAGCAGAATTTCTGTCCACCCACATGTGGCTATGTCTAGTTTTTTACAAAAACAGAGACAACAGCATCAACACCCAACACATCAAAGCTTGCGCTTAGGTGGTCATTATTTCAGAAATGTACCCACTACAGCTTTAAAACGTTTTCCTTATAATTCTGTTGTGTACAAATATCATGCTGTACAAATAATGAGAAATAAAATATGTTTAAACCAAATTGGTTAAAATTGTATCTTAAGAAGTACAGCTCTATGTGACAGAACATGCGAGTGTGACATTGACCTCCAGGCAGATAACATTAGTTAGATAACTTTTACATTCATTTTTTGTTTATGTCACTTTCTCAGGAACACTTCAGCTTTGGTTTTAGTTGTATCTTCAGTAGCACAGTTCAATGTGATTTGGGTGTGACCGTGATCCTGCAGGCATAGGGGAGATAACCATGATTACCTTGGTAATGATTCAACTAAGAAACAGAGTTGTAATTTGAAATATGTCAAGTATGTCAGGAATTGTAATCAGTAAGATTTGCAGGTCTGCTGGGATTTCCATTTTTTCTTCTTCAGAAAACACTGCATCAATCTATGGTGTTAGTTTTCTGATCTCTAGATTGGTGTTTAATGGGTTAAAAATCTAATGCTTTCTTCCATCATGTTTTCTGTCTAGGAGACAGTGTGTTCATCTCCTTTCCAGTTTCTGTACATTTCCTTCTCCTGATACTCGGATCATTAAAACAGTTTTCTCATAAAACAAAAGCACCTGGAATGTGTTGCTGCATGGTAAAGTGTCATTACAGCATATGAACATTGAGGATGGAATAATTTGTATATATCTATCGGTAAGTAAGCATCTTCTACAGACAGTCAGTACATGCATACCTGTGTGACGTGCAGTCTTCTACAGACAAGAGTCAGTACATGCATACCTGTGAGACATGCAGATCATTTTCATTTATCAGTGGAGGCATCTCCTTCATCATATCACTTATCATTCCAGCTGTCAGAGAGGAACCTGCAAATAGACATGGCTCAAAATAACACAGGGAGAAACCTGCAAATAAACATGGCTCAAAATAACACAGGGAGGACCCTGGAAATAAACATGGCTAAAATTAACACAGGGAGGACCCTGTAAATAAACATGGCTCAAAATAACACAGAGAGGACCGTGGAAATAAACATGGCTCAAAATAACACAGGGAGGACCCTGTAAATAAACATGGCTCAAAATAACACAGGGAGGACCCTGTAAATAAACATGGCTCAAAATAACACAGAGAGGACCGTGGAAATAAACATGGCTCAAAATAACACAGGGAGGACCCTGCAAATAAACATGGCTCAAAATAACACAGAGAGGACCGTGGATATACACATGGCTCAAAATAACACAGGGAGGACCCTGTAAATAAACATGGCTCAAAATAACACAGAGAGGACCGTGGATATACACATGGCTCAAAATAACACAGGGAGGACCCTGTAAATAAACATGGCTCAAAATAACACAGAGAGGACCGTGGAAATAAACATGGCTCAAAATAACACAGAGAGGACCGTGGAAATAAACATGGCTCAAAATAACACAGAGAGGACCGTGGAAATAAACATGGCTCAAAATAACACAGGGAGGACCCTGTAAATAAACATGGCTCAAAATAACACAGAGAGGACCGTGGAACTAAACATGGCTCAAAATAACACAGGGAGGACCCTGTAAATAAACATGGCTCAAAATAACACAGGGAGGACCCTGTAAATAAACATGGCTCAAAATAACACAGAGAGGACCGTGGAAATAAACATGGCTCAAAATAACACTGGGAGGACCCTGCAAATAAACATGGCTCAAAATAACACAGGGAGGACCCTGTAAATAAACATGGCTCAAAATAACACAGAGAGGACCGTGGAAATAAACATGGCTCAAAATAACACAGGGAGGACCCTGTAAATAAACATGGCTCAAAAAACACAGAGAGGACCCTGTAAATAAACATGGCTCAAAATAACACAGGGAGGACCCTGCAAATAAACATGGCTCAAAATAACACAGAGAGGACCGTGCAAATAAACATGGCTCAAAATAACAGAGATGACCCTGTAAATAACATGGCTCAAAATAACACAGAGATGACCCTGCAAATAAACATGGCTCAAAATAACACAGGGAGGACCCTGTAAATAACATGGCTCAAAATAACACAGAGATGACCCTGGAAATAAACATGGCTCAAAATAACACAGAGAGGACTCTGTAAATAAACATGGCTCAAATTAACACAGGGAAGACTCTGTAAATAAACATGGCTCAAAATAACACAGAGATGACCCTGGAAATAAACATGGCTCAAAATAACACAGGGAGGACCCTGTAAATAAACATTGCTCAAAATAACACAGAGATGACCCTGGAAATAAACATGGCTCAAAATAACACAGAGAGGACTCTGTAAATAAACATGGCTCAAATTAACACAGGGAAGACTCTGTAAATAAACATGGCTCAAAATAACACAGAGATGACCCTGCAAATAAACATGGCTCAAAATAACACAGGGAGGACCCTGTAAATAACATGGCTCAAAATAACACAGGGAGGACCCTGTAAATAAACATGGCTCAAAATAACACAGGAAGGAAACTATATTTAAAACAAGAGGCCCAAGAGGGCCTGTGGATGCTCTACTGCCTAACACGGCTCTTATAACATCAATGAAGCAAGTGACTGCCATTAAAAAACAGCTTTTTAACTAAATCAAGGGCCATAACTAAAGAATCTGGTAAAGTTTGGTAAAGATCAGATGAAAATGAAGGTCCTAACGTATTAACGAGGCAAAAGATAGCATTTTTAACTAAATCAAGAGCCATAACTCCTCTGTTACTGGTATAGAGCTAAAAAAAAAAAATAATAATAATAATAATAATGATTTAAAAAAAAAAAAAATTCAAAAAAACAACAAAAAAACAAACAATTAAACAAAAAAATAATAAAAACAATTAAAAAAAAATATATTTAAAAAATAAAGATATTAAAAAAAAATTAAAAAAAATATTTAAAAAAAAATTAAAAAAAATATATATATAAAAAAGAGTCATAAAATCTGCTAAAGTTTGGCAAAGATCAGATGCAAAAAGGAAGGCCCTATCGTATGACGAGGCAAATTACAGCATTTTTAACAAAATCAAGGGACATAACTCCACTGTTACTGGTTCGATCTGGTTGGTTTTCGAACTTGACCAAGCTTTCATAGACATTAACAATCTGATAAAGTTTGGTAAAGATCAGATGAAAAATCTTAACAAGGCAAAATATATCATTTTGAACTAAATCAAGGGCCATAACTCCGCTGTTACTGGTCCGATATGAATGGTTTTTGAACTTGTCCGAGCTTTCAATGATATTAACAATCTGATAAAGTTTGGTAAAGATCGGATGAACAATGAAGCACCTATCGTCTTAACGAGGCAAAATATAGCATTTTTAACTAAATCAAGGGCCATAACTCCGCTGTTACTGGTCCAATATGGCTGGTTTTCGAACTTGTTCGAGCTTTCAACAACATTAACAATCTGATAAAGTTTGGTAAAGATCGGATGAACAAAGAGGCCCCTATCGTCTTAACGAGGCAAAATAATATGGCATTTTTAACTAAATCAAGGGCCATTACTCCGCTTTTACTAATCCGATATGGCTGGTTTTCGAACTTGTCCGAGCTTCTATTGATATCAACAATCTGATAAAGTTTGGTAAAGATCGGATGAACAATGAAGCCCCTATCGTCTTAACGAGGCAAAATATAGCATTTTTAACTAAATCAAGGGCCATAACTCCGCCGTTACTGGTCCGATATGGCTGGTTTTCAAACTTGTTTGAGCTTGCAACGACATTAACGTCTCACACCACAATTAATTTTCCATAGGGTCCCATTGTAATGTTTTTGTTCGTGGCATAGAGATAAAAAAGATTTTGCAACATGTATTTATGCTTAAATTCTTCATTGATCCAATATCTGCATGCTATTAACTTTTAACGAATATTTACCAGATTGAACTTTTTTTAATTTCATGTTTGCCTGACACCTATCAAAATTTAGACAAAAATACAACCCCGTGGAGATTAGACCCATGATGTGTAAAATGGGGCAGAATTAGCTAGAAATCTTATATCAACATGCATTTTTCTGGGATCTCTTCCTAAAATGCTGTAGATTTAGAACCTGGTAAAGATAAATCAATGTATCCTGTAAAATGTAGAAAAGCGAACTTGTTTTTTTTATCTACCTCCTTCATCTGTAGGGCAGGAGTATTCAAGGGAGATAATAGTGGTGTGAGTCCTTAACAATCTGATAAAGATTAGTAAAGATCGAATGAACAATGAAGCCCCTATCATCTTAACGATGCAAAATATAGCATTTTTAACTAAATCAAGGACCATAACTCCGGTAACAGTCCGATATGGCCGGTTTTCGAACTTGTCCGAGCTTTCATTGATATTAACAATGTGGTAAAGTTTGGTAAAGATAGGATGAACAAGAGGTCAATGACCTTGAAGCTCTACTGATTGATTTTGATTTCAGAAAGTAGTCGCTACAAACTTTTTTTTTGAAAATTTATTTTTAGCTGTGGCGGCCATCTTGAATTTCCGGCTGACCTGAAATTTTGCTAGGATCAATTAGACATCAAGAGCAACATTCCTGTGAAGTTCATGAAAATCCGTCAAGTAGTTTCAGAGGAGTAGTCGCTACAAGTTTTCATTATATAATTCTATGTAAACAAAGATGGCCGCTGACAGCCATGTTTAACATCTAATCAAAATGATTTTTGACAAGGACCAACATCATGTAATGCTGATCATTTTAGAAAAAGTCCCATATCAATATCACTTATAGTTTTCAAGAAGTAGTCGCTACAAACTTGCATTTTGAAAATCTATTTTTAGCCATGGCGGCCATCTTGAATTTCCGGCCGACCTGAAATTTTGCTAGGATCAATTAGACATCAAGAGCAACATTTCTGTGAAGTTTCATGAAAATCCGTCAAGTAGTTTCAGAGGAGTAGTCGCTACAAGTTTTCATTATATAACTCTATGTAAACAAAGATGGCCACTGGCAGCCATGTTTAATGTCGAAACAAAATAATGTTCGACTCAGATAACCATCATGTCATGCTGATCATTTTAGAAAAAGTCCCATATCAATATCACTTATAGTTTTCAAGAAGTAGTCGCTACAAACTTGTATTTTGAAAATCTATTTTTAGCCATGGCGGCCATCTTGAATTTCCGGCCGACCTGAAATTTTGCTAGGATCAATTAGACATCAAGAGCAACATTTCTGTGAAGTTTCATGAAAATCCGTCAAGTAGTTTCAGAGGAGTAGTCGCTACAAGTTTTCATTATATAACTCTATGTAAACAAAGATGGCCACTGGCAGCCATGTTTAATGTCGATTCAAAATAATGTTCGACTCGGATAACCATCATGTCATGCTGATCATTTTAGAAAAAGTCCCATATCAATATCACTTATAGTTTTCAAGAAGTAGTCGCTAAAAACTTATTTTTTAAAAATCTATTTTTAACTGTGGCAGCCATCTTGAATTTCTGGCCGATCTGAAATTTTGCTAGGATCAATTAGACATTAAGAGCAACATTCCTGTAAAGTTTCATGAAAATCCGCCAAGTAGTTTCAGAGGAGTAGTCGCTACAAGTTTTTACTATATAACTCTATGTAAACAAAGATGGCCGCTGGCAGCCACGTTTAATATCGAATCAAAACGATTTTTGATAAGGACCAACATCATGTCATGCTGATCATTTTAGAAAAAGTCCCATATCAATATCACTTATAGTTTTCAAGAAGTAGTCGCTACAAACTTGTATTTTGAAAATTTATTTTTAGCCGTGGCGGCCATCTTGAATTTCCGGCCGACCTACCTTTTTGCTAGGATCATTAAGACATCAAGAGCAACATTCCTGTGAAGTTTCATGAAAATCCGTCAAGTAGTTTCAGAGGAGTAGTCGCTACAAGTTTTCATTATATAACTCTATGTAAACAAAGATGGCCGCTGGCAGCCATGTTTAACGTCAAATCAAAACGATTTTCGACAAGGACCAACATCATGTCATGCTGATCATTTTAGAAAAAGTCCCATATCAATATCACTTATAGTTTTCAAGAAGTAGTCGCTACAAACTTGAATTTAAAAAATCTATTTTTAGCTTTGGCGGCCATCTTGGATTTCACATCAACATGAATTTTTGCTAGGATCAACTAGACTTCATGGGCAACATTTCTGTAAAGTTTTATGAATATCCATCCAGTAGTTTCAGAGGAGTAGTCGCTACAAATAAAAGTTAACGGACAGACGGACGGACGGACGGACGACGGACGCCGCACCACGGCATAAGCTCTGCTGATCTCTGATCAGTAGAGCTAAAAATGAAGGCCCTATCGTCTTAACGAGGCAAAATACACCAGTATAGCTTTTTTAACTAAATCAAGGGCCATAACTCCGCTGTTACTTGTCTGATCTGGCTGGTTTTCGAACTCATCCGAGCTTTCATTGATATTAACAACCTGTTAAAGTATGGTAAAGATCGGCCAGTAGAGCTAAAAACACGGCTCAAAATTACAAGAAATCCATCACGTTTAATATACCAATACATACAATTTGTTGGTAAATAGTATATGTTTAATTAAAATAAAACACAACATGGCATGGAAGATTAGTGCTGTAAAAACTGGGCCATCCTCTAAAAGTAAATCAATCAATCAATCAATCAATCAAAATTCCCCACTCTCACGGCCCCGGCCCCATTCCCCCAATACAAAAAGACGGCCCAGTTTTCTCACTAAAGTTTCTTGGTTTCATAGTTGAGAAACGTAAGGTTAGTCAGCCACTGAGATGTGGGTTTGACCACAGGATCTACAGTTTCCCCAACATCAAGACCACAACAATGCACATGTACAAGCTGTTTAGCTTGCTCCGCAACTATTGTTACCTAGAACTATCACTGAAGGTGATGAATACCCACGCTTAAATTCAAACAAAGGGCCATAATTCTGTAATAAATTAGGCAATCAACAATGAGTGATGTAGAGTGACATAAGGTCATCAGTTGTCACATGTATATGAAGTTTGGGAACAATTCATTCAAAACTGATTGAGAAATACAAGTAATAAAATGCGATACGCGATGGGACAAAAATGTGTTACGCGACGCAATGGGACGTTACAGACAACATGATTCCTATCTAGCCCCCACTTCACTTTGTGAAAGCAGGGGTATAATCATACATTCAAGAGACGTTACAACACATTTTTAAGATTAGCGATCATGAAGGAACTCACCATAATTTCGGACTAAGACATCCAGACAGGCGAGCGTGCTCAGTTTTAATGCTCTTTGGTTCTTCCTGAGGAATGATGCAAGGATCGGGATACCCTCTGTCTGTAAACACAGGAATCGTCATTTAGATGTCTGATGGATAACTCTTTTACTGTGTGTAGGCCTTAGGTAAATTACTGTAATGCTGGCAATTACATTCATAGATATAATTTATGTCCCTTGATGGGTGAGATTATGTCCCTTAATTGGGTGAGATTATATCCCCTCGATGGGTGAGATTATGTCCCTTTATGGGTGATTATGTCCCTTTATGGGTGAGATTATGTCCCTTTATGGGTGAAATTATGTCCCTTGATGGATGAGATTACGTCCCTGTATGGGTGAGATTATGTCCCTTGATGGCTAAGATTATGTCCTGATGTACGGGTAAAATTATGTCCAGTGAATGGGTGAAATTATGACGCTTGATGGGTGAGATTATGTCCTTTATGGGTGAGACTGATTGTTCCTTGATAGTTTCCAGAGATTATTCAAAAAAAAATAATCTCCAAACGCCACAAGCTGGGTAGTCAGGAATATCTAGGTGGCTATTTATAAACCAACTTGTCTATATCATGGAGAAATAAGCAAATAAATATGAAGAGAGAGATGTCTTACCAATATGGATCTGAGATCTATTTTTAGAGGTGACCTGAAAAATAAACAAAATATTAAAAGAACATAAAACATATATATATAAACTGTGATTTGGTAGTCATAATATCACGTGTATTATGGTCTTAAATGAGTGGATTACATAATATTACATAATTGTCTCTGATTTATATAGGAAATACTGGGAATAGAAAAGCTATATCTACTCGTTTGCTCTACTGGGAAATATCTCCCAGTGGGAGATATTTCCCAGTACGGAACATTGCTCGGCCTTTTCCGTCAGTGGCGGAAATGCCAAATGACGTTCCGATTGTTTTACGGACGTCTTCGTCAGATTCCGTCACTAGGAAACAACGATTACGGAAATTAACGAAGAGTTCCGATTCCACTTGTTTTGTTTGTATGACGTAACGTCGTCTTGAATGATGTAACGTCGTCTTGGCGTTCTCGTGCAAACTGGTGTAAAAAGGCGTGAATCATTAGAAATATTAATAAAATATCATTTTAAATTATGTAATATATAGTTTAATAACCAGTGTTTTTGAGATACTGAAAATATCTCCCTCGCTAGAGAAATGGCCCCGATATAAGAACTCTTGCTCCGCACTCGTTCTTTTATCGGGGCCATTTCTCTACCTCGGGAGATATTTCCCGTATCTCAAAAACACTGGTTATTAAACTCTATAAAACAGAAGCTCAATAGGACTTTTCCAAACAAAACCTAAACCAACATATTTCAAAACTTAAATACGTGGGAACATCCAGCACAGTACAGTGAACTGTGAGCATAGCACTTGGTTTAAAGGCAGAATATGCTTATTAAGACATGAACTGAAACAGTTGCGTTGCAAGTTAGAGAATTCAGTTAACAAATAAAATGAATAAAATGAAACTGTACAAACTATGCCGAATAAATATTTGTGTACTAATTAAGCTGTATCCCCTACACGCTGCGCCGACGCTAAGCATAACACAGGAAGTGTGCAGATCCAAATGGTTTATTTATAGCACAGGTAATGTTTATGTAAACACAAAAGTTAAAAAGTCAGTGTGCCTTTTTAATGAAGCATACATTTCTAATCAGTTGTTTCTGTTAAAGGCTGGGTACATCAGGAGGATTTTAATGCAAATTGACAGTAATATTACACAAATACTTCACACAAAGTCTCTATCATTTCCATTAAGGTTAACAATAAGCATATTCGGCCTTTAATCACGAGAATCATTGGAAACAATTAAAGAATTAACAACGAGAATAGATTTATCTACGAGTCAATGTAGCCAGTGTTAATTCTAACTAAATTTTACGTCATTTTTAGCACATGTAAGGCCATATATGACGGTCAATTATTTTTGTGGTAGAGGTTGACCACCCCATTTTTCCTGAGTAGAACCAGTACTGTATGTATACCTCCCGCCATCTGGAAGAATCTCATTTTTCAAGTCAAGTTCCCAGTGGGAGGCAAGAACATTTTAGACGCAGTGTCTTTACTATCATGGCCACAGAGGCAATCTTTCATGAAAGGTAACATATAGAGTTTAATTAACATTGTTGAAGTGATACGGGAAATAATTCCCGAGTGAGAAAGATTCTTGCGATATAGAAACGAGTGCGTTTTCGCATGAGTTTCTATATCACAAGAATATTTCTCATGAGTGAATTATTTTCCGTATCACAACAAAAATGTTAATTAAACTATACAATATATATTCTGTGATGAATTTCTTTCCAATCGTTTTTTGACACAAGTATCCCTTCTTCTGTCACTCCTTTGGCGACAGCGCAGATTAATATCATGACGTCAATTTGTGACGTAATATCGTGACTATCGTTTAGTTCATAACATTTGGCTACTGTGCACACTAGGCGAGATGGCACAGTAGAGGAAGGGATATGTTATAGATTTTTTCAAACTGGGACATTTCTATAATTCATCACAGAATATATAATATATAAAGGTAATGGAACTTGTAACAAGTAAAAGCTAAATGAAACGGTTCTCTTTCTGTCTCGTTTGCATTAATGATGCATACATGTATCCATATATTTTTTACTTTCATGAATCATAAATACACTTAGGTATCTTATTTAGAAGCTCACAGATTTAAGTACCTTCAAATACAGAATATATGTAATTTACCCTGCTATCAAAGTGAGAGCCTTTACAGCTGTGAGTCGTGTAATTTCATTCTTCAGTCGCTCCAAGAAGATTGGCAGACATTCCTTCAGTTCTGCGCTGAGACAATCTCCGAGGTTCCTGATCAACTGACCCCTGAAGCAGACATAATCATATTTTTGCACAACTATGAATGGTGAACAGTGTTTTAAGAACCTTTAATCCGGTCATGTTACATGTAATCACGAGAGATATGAAAGGAAATAAGGGTTTCAGGTTTCATTAACTAACCATTTTTGGTTTATTCGGACAGCAATCTCAGCTGGAGATGCAGGGCACTAGTCAGCTTTTAGGGGACTGGGGCCAGGGCCCTCAGGAAGGGGAATTTTGCGTTGTTTTCATATCAAAGGGGAATTTCTAAGAAACACAAATTAGTGTGCATGTTTTTATTATATAAGTGGTACCAAGAATTTACCATTCCAAATTGCAAATTGTATGCTGTTTTGGAGTTAAAAGATTTCTAATAATTTTTATTTTTTTATTGTATTATTATTATTTTTTTAAGAGGGAATTTTTCGAAGGAAAAGGGGAAAAATATATACATTTAGGGGAGGGGAATGGGGCCGAATTTCAGCCCCCAAAATGGCCAAACGAGTGCCCTTAGATGAGATGAAGGATCAAGTTTCCCATCAGACATGCCTCCACCAGAGAGTGAAGCCAGAGGTGTGCAGCTTTAAAGATCGAGGCCTTATCCATGGAGCTACTGAGCCATTAACAAGAGATGATACAATATCAACACATAACAAGATGGTCATGAGAGGGGCATAGCAAGACAACTTTACCCAAGCCAACAGAAAGACCATAAAGAAAGAAGAAAAACATATATACGAGGGCCGTTCAAATATTACGTGGACATTTTAAAATAGTTCTTACATTTTATAAATCAAGTAAATTAAATTATATAGCAATAAAGGCTTCTATTTTCACTTTTATATCAGTACATATTATGAAATTATTTGAAACAGATTTCAAGAAATATGATTTTTTACAACCCCTGTAGCCGCCACGGAGCACGTCATTTGTGTGCTATGGCGTCGCCTTGAAAACCAACAACATCCTAATGTTATAAAAGATGAAAAATGCTAGAAATAACAAAGACAATTGTTTATATTTAATTATATATTTGTATTATTCATGCATTAAATAAAAGTTTACTTCATTGTTGGATAATCATGTTTTATAAGTACATCACAGCTTCGGAAAGAGATCATACGAATTCGCATAAATATTCAAAATATTTAGAAGACAAATAGCATAGTCATTCCAAAAGACATGTTTATTGAACATATATCGATATTCTTAATTTATTTCATATATATTTTGAAAGAAAATATGTAAGATTTTAAGCTTTATGTTTTTGTATATCATTTTTATAATATTTTTATTTGTTTTATTAAAAGTTCATATTACTTAATATTTTATTAACAATTTAGTGCTCCATGATTTTTTCTGACGTCAATTTCAATTTAAAAGCAAGGAAATGTTCGTCTACTTATTTATTTTTTATCATAGTTCTCCTTGTTCAATATTCATAACATTTCAAAATTGTAATTTTGGAATACCAGTAACAGTGCCACTTTAGTTTTGTGTATTTTTGATGACGATTATCCTTTTATTTAGCCATTCCTGAAGTTCTGTTATGGAAGACGTCACATTTTGGACTGCTCCGTAGATGGGTTTCTTGCCGTATTATATCATTCATGACAAAGGAACTAGACATGGTATCGATTTTTTGTTTAAATCCTTTGATTTCTTACGAGTTAGATTACAACATGTACGAATCATAAAGGGTTACGTCAATAAATGTTTGCGATATCGAAAAAGTCCACAAATTATTTGAACAGCCCTCGTTGGTATACCAGTCTCTAAATCAGTCAAAGTTAACAAAACTAAGTCTTGGCTCTTTGAAACTGCGACGACTTTAAGAGGTAAAGATGGTAAAAAGTGCATACCAATTCGCTGATAAACAATACAGACTTGTCTTACATGCAGGAGATTGCTCTCTCCTTGACCTCCTGGTCTATATCAGCTGCCTTCAGTCTGGTCAGTGTACACCCATACAGTTCCTTCACGTAAGGTTTGAAGTCAAACGACACCTGAATGTCTGAAATAAAACCACATGGTGAGTTTCTTAAAACACTTTGCTAAACGATACATGTATACACAAATAAATTTCAGTGTCGATGAAATATCAGAAGGGACTAATGACTTTGATATTTGATAGATGAATTTATTACATTTATATTGGGGAGATTCAGTGAAGGGAAGTTCACAATCACTTAATATTAATAACAAACTCAAAACACAAAAATAACTATCTGCGACACGAGTCACGACATCAATATAGTGTTGCTGACTTCGACGTAATCCACTGATAATGTTTAAGCAAACCATTTTGGTTAAAATCATACACAAAGTGACATTGTTTTTTCACTCACTCATGACGTGGTCCCACCTTAATTCTATTAAGCGATGGGAAAGCTTATATTAGCAGGATTTTATAAGGGATATTTCGACAATAAAATACGTTTAAACATGTTTTACTGACAAAATGTGATAACCTGTTTAAAATTACCGACTAAATGTTTAAATTTTACAATATGCAAACTTTTTAAGCCGAAATTAAGGTTTTACTTCATACCCCAGCCCTTGGAGAAGTGGTTGGATGGGGTATGGAAGTTAATGCTCAGACAACGTAATGCTTGCATACGCTTGTACCAAATGCCTTTCATGGATTTCCCTTTAATCAATCCATACAGTTAAACAGTTAAACAATCTCTATATCTTTCAGTGTTTTTTTCATGCCTTATTTGGGGCTGAAATTCGGCCCCATTCACAATTCCAAACAGTAAATACAGACCAGTAAGGATACTAGTCTTAATATAAGCTGGTGTCAAAACTATAGTCTGTATTACCAAAAACAAAACTTAAAACCAAGGGATTTTAAACTGTGAAAATGAAAGTGAAAAAAGTTTATTTCTCTTTTGTTATAATATTTCACAATTTTCACAATTTCTAGAAAAATGCCGCTATTTTTCACAATGGCATGGGCACAGGCTGCATTCACAAAACACATAAAAAACACACTGTCTTTCAGAGTTAATTAGTAATAAAAGTTAAGTTACCAACAGCACTTTTCATTACTCGTGCAGTAAATGTCCATTTTAAACGAAAGTGTTTATATGTAAATGCTAGTATACTAAATTAGACCACCCTTAAAATATTTATGTTTGCCCTTTCCTGACCCTAATTTCAAGTCGGTAGGTAGGCAAATTAATATTTTTGTTACTAGTGGCATCTTAATGCAACCGGCAATTTAAAACAAGAGGTCAATGACCTTGAAGCTCTACTGATAGACCTGTGAAGTTTTATGGAAATAGTTTCAGAGACGAAGTCGCCACAAGTTTTTCCATTTATCACTCTATCTAAAAAAAGATGGTCGCAGGCATCCATGTTTGACACAGAATCAATGAATTTTGTTTAGGACCAACTACATGGCATGCCAGTCATTTTAGTAAAGGTTCCAAATCAATACCACTTATGTTTTTTGTTAAGTAGTTGCCACAAACGAGTATTTAAGCTGTGGCAGCCATCTTGAATTTCCGGCCAACCTGATTTTTACTTAATGGAAATAACTGGACATCAAAACCAACATCCTGTAAATAAATTTATTAAAGTCATTTTGGTAAAGGTACCAAACCGCTTACGGTTTTAGAGAAGTAGTTGCCACAATATTGTATTTAATAAATCTATTTTTAGGCATGCTGGCCATCTTGAATTTTAGGCCAACCTGATTTTTACTTAGGACCAACTAGACATCAAGAGCAATATTCCTATATTCCTAAATATTATGATTTATTATGCAACATTATAATCTCATTCCATTTGATCCTACTCTAAAGAATTTTTTTTTTTCAAGCTTATAAAAATGTCATAATGTTACCAAAAAGTTTAATTATAAAACTGTATCAATTAAATCCCTTACAACATCAACCTTAGTATATCCTCTAATCACACTGTGTAACAGAAATGGAATGGTCTGTATTCAGAAATATAGCAGGTGTGTGACCAGGTCAAACACAGGTCATGTTATGCAATTTCTCCTGAGAATTATGTTACTATCTCAGTAGATTTGCTGGTCTGAGGTTATAGGTGGAAAATCAGAATTAAAATAAAATCTTAAAATCCTACCATTTGTTTTCAGTCTTTTTCTGAGAGTCAAAATACAAAAGAGACTAAATCCTTACCCTTCTATGAATGTATAATGGACTGTCCTTTTAATTTGGACCAGTCCATTTGTAGTACAAAGGGGTGTTTCGATCAAATGACTGATGAGCACCAAGACAGTTAAACCCTGATCAGCCTGCAAGATGTCGTGCCAGTCATTTTGCTAAAGGTTCCAAATCAACATCAATTATGCTTTTTGAGAAGTAGTCACCACAAAATCACATTTTTTAAATCTATTTTTAACCACTGCGGCCATCTTGAATTTCCGGCCGACCTGAAATTTTGCTAGGATCAATAACACATCAAGAGCAACATTCCTGTGAAGTTTCAAGAAAATCCATTGAGTAGTTACAGAGGAGTAGTCGCTACAAGTTTTAACTAGATAACTCTATGTAAACAAAGATGGCCACTGACAGCCATGTTTAACATCAAATCAAAAAGATTTTCGACAAGGACCAACATCATGTCATGCTGATCATTTTAGAAAAAGTCCTATATCAATATTACTTATAATTTTCAAGTAGTAGTCGCTACAAACTTGTTTTCTGAAAATCTATTTTTAGCTGTGGTGGCCATCTTGAATTTCCGGCCGACCTGAAGTTTTGCTAGGATCAATTAGACATCAAGAACAACATTCATGTGAAGTTTCATGAAAATCCGTCAAGTAGTTTCAGAGGAGTAGTCGCTACAAGTTTTCATTCATGATATAACTCTATGTAAACAAAGATGGCCACTGGCAGCCATGTTTAACGTCGAGTCAAAATAATTTTCGACAAGGATCAACTCATCATGTCATACTGATCATTTTAGGAAAAGACGCATATCAATATCACTTATAGTTTTCAAGAAGTAGTCGTTAGAAACTTATTTTTTAAAAATCTATTTTTAGCTGTGGCGGCCATCTTGAAATTCTGGCCGACCTGAAATTTTGCTAGGATCAATTAGACATCAAGAGCAACATTCCTGTGAAGTTTCATGTAAATCCGTCAAGTAGTTTCAGAGGAGTAGTCGCTACAAGTTTTCATTATATAACTCTATGTAAACAAAGATGGCCGCTGGCAGCCATGTTTAACGTTGAATCAAAATGATTTTCTATAAGGACCAACATCATGTCATGCTGATCATGTTAGAAAAAGTCCCATATCAATATCACTTAGAGTTTTCAAGAAGTAGTCGCTACAAACTTGTTTTTTAAAAATCTATTTTTAGATTTGGCGGCCATCTTGGATTTCACATCAACATGAATTTTTGCTAGGATCAACTAGACTCCATGGGCAACATTTCTGTAAAGTTTCATGAAAATCTATTCAGTAGTTTCAGAGGAGTAGTCGCTACAAAAAAAAAGTTAACGGACGGACGGACGGACAGACAGACGGACGACGGACGCCGCACCACGGCATAAGCTCTGCTGATCTCTGATCAGTAGAGCTAAAAACGTTCTAAAAATGGGAAAAAATATTTGGGTAGGGTCCTTTTTTTTGGTCAGTTAGGAAAGGGCAAACAATAAAAAAAATTAAGTGTGGCCTTACAAGAGTTTCTTAATATATAAAGATGAAATGTCATGGTCTGTTTGAATGTGTTTTACGCCATTTTCAGCACATGTTAGGTGATATATGATGGTTGAGTTTTTTGTGGTCGAGGCAGACCACCCAATTTTTCCTGGGTAAAACCAGTACTTATGTATACCTTTCGTCATCCGTAAGAATCTCACTTACAAGTCAAACCCCCAGTGGGATTCGAGCCTGTGCGGGTGAGAGGCAGGAAAGTTTCAGCTACCTGTAAGAATCAATCATTTTTCACTTGGCAAGTCAAGCTCCCAGTGGGATTCAAACCCACATCATTGAGAGGCGAGAAAGTTTTAAATGCAACAACTTTACTATATCCGCCACGGAAGCGCTGTGAAATAGACTCCTCAATGCCAAAAGAATGATTTGTTTGTTTGTTTGTTTGTATGGTGTTTTCGTCATTTTCAACACATGTAAGGTTATATATGACGGTCGTTTTTTTGTGGTGGAGGCAGACCACCCACTTTTCCTGGGTAGAACCAGTACTGTACACATCCCGCCATCCGTAAGCCAAAAGATTAAATGAACTTATAGATGCATTGTTTATACATGCCCCATTGTCTACATGCAACCCGATATATATTTTACAATTTATCTTAAATACCCAACTCGGACTGTCAAAAAGAAGTGACTCACCTAGTGGACGAATGACCTTGACCAGCTGTTGTGTAACTAACAATGCTTCTGATGTGATCTTGTAGAAAGGATCGCCCACAGCATGGACGATAGGCTGCGGAGTTACAGCATACAGTGTTAGAGTGAAAACTGTTGATAATTGCATTTATGTTAGAGAGAAAATGTGCATCTGGATTTTGGCTCCAACTCTTAGATTGCCATTCTGATGCTCTCCACACGTCTTAAATATGCCATTCAAGTAAAACTACACAGCAGAAAATAAATAGGTTCAAAAGTAAGCTGAGAAGTTCATTCAGGCGTGTTTGTACACCTCAACATCGTTCCATCATGCCAAAATGGAATCAGAACACGTCCAAGCTGTGGTACAGATTCTATATAGCACTGTCAGAAAACCACTGCACAGAGTCACAATTAGACCTCCAAAAATGCACATGGTCATCTGCTTCTTTTAATTTCTTAAGACATGAGGTGTGATCTCCGAAAGTTAGTTTGAATGGTGTTTAATATCATTTATAGCACGTTAGACGATATGAGTCAACTTTTTTGTGGTAGAGGCAGATCACCCAATTTCCAGGGTAGAACCAGTACTGTATACTTTCTGTCATTGGTAAGAATCAACACTTTTCCACGTGACAAGTCAAGCTCCGGTGGGATTTGAACCCGCAGCAGTGAACTCAGAAAGTAATTGATGGATCAAATTAGCTTTTGCAGTGGAGAAACATCTCACTTTGCAGAGGTATGTGCGCTTTAGTTAACAAAACTTGTTAAAAATTAAGAAAGTCATGAAGCAAAAGCATAACCTGAATCGAGAGATTTTTTTAAAAACCCGATCAAAGTCACATGGTGGGGTACATAATAAACAACCTACCGGTACAATGACTTTGATGTGAGGATGAAAGACGACAGGATTATGGTTACTAAGTAAACAGTTGAGGAAAGCAAGCGTGTCGATCTTCATGTTGGACGTGGAATTCTTGTCTCTGAAAGCAATAACTAAGTTCATATCTTTCTTTCACAAATGGTATCTATCAGTTTTATACTGAAAATACATTAAAGCTAGAAAGACTAAATGATCTATAATTCTAAAAGTCTTAAAACTTTTAATGGGACGCTTATTAATATCAGACCAAAACTGACGTCGCAAAATACAACTGGAAATTTCACGATCGGGCCACTGAACAATATATTTTTACAATTGTGTGATTACATGTACATGTATGAGTACATGTACATGTATGAGTCCTGATACTCACTGGAAAAAACTTCCCGGTTTGATTCACAATCTTATTCAATAGATTCCTGCTCTTCCAACAAAGTCATCAATATTTGTATAAGTAAAATCTGTTTTTAGCAATTTTTAAACAATACTGATCCGTGCTATTGGTAAAAAAATTCTGACGACTGTAATTAATTCATGGGACATCATTTATAGTTAATTTTTACATTTTATACATCCCACACATTTGAACATTGGGTCCTTTTTTTGTTATTTTCTTTCTTCAAAGGCTTTAGAAGTGCTTTTCAGTAACCTATATAGATATAAAAATCAAATAGGAAAAGCAGCATTCAAGGACGATAGTCAACCACAAACATACACAGAAACAAGAACAAGTTTAAAGATGAATAAAAGGCAAAAATAAGACATCACAAACACAAAAGGGTTGACAATAGGGCTATTTTAGGTCATATTTTTGACAATAGGGCTATTTTTTAGGTCATATTTGGTCCATTATAAAAGAAAATATATTATTTATCAATTTAAAATCTAACTCCTAGACCCCCAACAAAAAAGCCTGATGTATCTCAATTCAGGTCGCTGCTAACCATGTGAAGTGTAGCATGTAGTGCACTGCCAAAGATTTCCAACAAGCATACTGACCCGAGTGCATACTGTATGCCTGGTACCAGCATGGGCAGGTGGTCTGTGAGCGCCCCGGGCAGCACCAACACCAGCTCTGTGAGCAGACTAAAGCAGCCCTGTCTGGTCTTCACACTCTTCTCCTTCAACTGTTTGTGTATGGCCTTCACTATGTCTGAAATCTGGCTCTGCAGCATGGAAACGGGCCTGAAACATACAAGCATTCATTGCAGCCAATGCAGCACTGATACGGGCCTGAAACATACAAGCATTCATTGCAGCCAATGCAGCATTGATACGGGCCTGAAACATACAAACATTCATTGCAGCCAATGCAGCACTGATACGGGCCTGAAACATACAAGCATTCATTGCAGCCAATGCAGCACTGATACGGGCCTGAAACATACAGGCATTCATTGCAGCCAATGCAGCATTGATATGGGCCTGAAACATACAAGCATTCATTGCAGCCAATGCAGCACTGATACGGGCCTGAAACATACAGGCATTCATTGCAGCCAATGCAGCATTGATATGGGCCTGAAACATACAAGCATTCATTGCAGCCAATGCAGCACTGATACGAGCCTGAAACATTCAAGCATTCATTGCAGCCAATGCAGCACTGATACGGGCCTGAAACATACAGGCATTCATTGCAGCCAATGCAGCATTGATATGGGCCTGAAACATACAAGCATTCATTGCAGCCAATGCAGCACTGATACGGGCCTGAAACATACAGGCATTCATTGCAGCCAATGCAGCATTGATACGGGCCTGAAACATACAAGCATTCATTGCAGCCAATGCAGCACTGATACGGGCCTGAAACATACAAGCATTCATTGCAGCCAATGCAGCACTGATACGGGCCTGAGACATTCAAGCATTCATTGCAGCCAATGCAGCATTGATACAGGCCTGAAACATACAAGCATTCATTGCAGCCAATGCAGCACTGATACGGGCCTGAGACATTCAAGCATTCATTGCAGCCAATGCAGCACTGATACGGGCCTGAAACATACAAGCATTCATTGCAGCCAATGCAGCAATGATACGGGCCTGAAACATACAAGCATTCATTGCAGCCAATGCAGCATTGATACAGGCCTGAAACATACAAGCATTCATTGCAGCCAATGCAGCACTGATACGGGCCTGAAACATACAAGCATTCATTGCAGCCAATGCAGCACTGATAGGGGCTTGAAACATTCAAGCATTCATGCAGCATTGATACGGGCTTGAAACATTCAAGCATTCATTGCAGCCAATGAAGCATGGATATGGGCCTGAAACATACAAGCATTCATTGCAGCCAATGCAGCACTGATACGGGCTTGAAACATTCAAGCATTCATGCAGCATTGATACGGGCTTGAAACATTCAAGCATTCATTGCAGCCAATGAAGCATGAATATGGGCATGAAACATACAAGCATTCATTGCAGCCAATGCAGCACTGATACGGGCTTGAAACATTCAAGCATTCATGCAGCATTGATATGGGCTTGAAACATTCAAGCATTCATTGCAGCCAATGCAGCACTGATACGGGCCTGAAACATACAAGCTTTCATTTATAAAGCATATAATATTGCTTTAGTTTGATAATGAAAATTTCCCAATTTAAGGCGTTATATTCTCCCAATTGAATGGGTACCAGTAACATTCCCAAAAGGGAGAAAAAAATTGCTGCAAGATCTATGTCTCAGTCATGCTCAACATCAAGGATAAGATTTCTGTGAATTTTCAAGAAAATATATCCGACAGCTCCGACAGAAACTTCATTTTAAGGAGAGACATAACATTTATTATTGGATGAACAAGAAAGACAACTCTTACCCGCCTTCCTGTTCCATGGCGTCGGGGTCAGGTGACACTGTGGGGCGGGTCTGTCGCAGAAGGGTAACGTAAGCGTGGAATATGTCTGCTTTCACATTCTCCTCTCGTTCTGAAATTTGTTAATTATGTTCTGTGAAATCTTCAGCATTAATTTTGAAATGCGGTATAAATAGTCTACCAAACCGACAAGGATTTAACACTGTAGTGGGTCCTCAACATGATAGTCTAGCTGACTTATAAACGAAGAATAATTTTATTTTCAAAATACCTCTCTGCTATGTATTGATGATATACTTTTGGTTAGATTACAATCTTGCATACCCTGTTAACATTGATGAGGAATCATCAACAATAGCATTACATATTTGGGTAAATAAACATACAAGATATTAACTGAAGTGGCGACTTCAACGTGCAAAATGTCAGTGGTATGCAAGAAAAAGGATCAATCATGGGCACCTGGAGCATCTGTATATATGGAAATTACAACCCAATGTATAACTTATTTTAATCGGAACTTTGATAGAGCTTCGGTTCTGATATAACAGTTACATCTAGTGTTGGAATTCAAAATCTCCATTGGATACCCCCAACAGATTCTTATAAGAAGCAATGGTCTACAATTCAAACAGAAACTAAGCCAGCCATATCTCATGGGCTGATATGTGTTGATATTGATGTCATCAGATGTGAAGTTTCAGGGCACTAAGTCAGCTTTTGGTGGACTGGGGCCGGGGCCCTCAGGAAGGGGAATTTTGCGTTGTTTTCATATCAAAGGGAAATTTCCAAGAAATACAAATTAGTGTGTGTTTTTTATTATTTGAGTGGCACCAAGAATGTACCATTCCAAATTACAAAATCAAAGGACTGAAGGTCCTGAGAGTCGCCAAGATTGAACAGTGTCCGTCTTCTTGGTGAGGTTAAAGGTTATGTTAAATTTTACAGGTGTGGCGTATTAAAATGAAATGTTGATGCTTAGAACATGAGATTTTTTTGACTGAAAAATGCTTGGGTCGGAATTATTTTTTGCAACCGCTTCGGTTTTGGTTTTCGAGTGTATGTCACATATATACACATATACGTGATGCCTTTTTCCTGTATTGGAGTTTAACATTTTCTATAATAATAATAAAAAATTGTTTCCGTTTTTTTTGGGGGGGGGGGGGGGGGGGGGGGGGGGGATTTTTCACAGTAAAAGGGGAAAAATATATACTTTTAGGGGAGGGGAATTTCGACCCCAAAAATGGCCTATCGAGAGTTTTTCTCAGTCCTTATTCTAGGACTAAGAATCTTTCATGGGTACATGAGGAAGATCGGGAATTCTGAAACAAGATATAATCATTTTAAGTTACAGTGAGGATTGGAATTCCCTTATCTGAACCGAATAGCAATGAGTGATTCTTCTTCTTTCATATTATGGATGTTTTATACGTTCAATAAACATTTTGAATGATTCTTTATTTACACAATGACGTCGTACAACTGTAGATGATATCGACATCACTTTTGATGCACATGCTTCTGTGGTTCATCTGCCCCACGTCCCCACCTCCGCTCCACACCCATACCCGCCACCAGTGTAAAATGCATATATCCTTCTCTAGTATGCAAGAAAAACTGATGTCATCAAGACCTAAATAATAACCAACCATTGGTGAGAACATCAACCATTGGTGAGAACATATTAAATCTCCCATTGTAAGGAGAAAATTACCTTTAAATCGTTGTATCAGTGCAGGGGAGACAAGCCTGTAGAATTCTGACAACATCTCGTGTCTGGTTGCCACGACGGCAGATAAGCACTTGGCGGCAGCTCGACGTACCTTCCAGGACATGTCGTCGTCATCGCTGTATTCCTCATCTGAACCCCTGAAAACGTTAGCAACTTGTTTAGCAGTTTGTTAATCAAAATGGATTTTTATGCTATCTAAACATATCATGTACAAATTGTAATTTTTATTGGAAGTATCTGTCAAACCCATCTCCTGCATATCCTCAGTCTTTAAAACAAACTTGGAATGAAATGGAGTTTTACGTCTCGTTAACATATTATATTAGGTTTTATTGTGATAGCAACCTCAGAGGGAGATGCGAGATGAAGTTTCCCATCAGACATGGCTCCACCAGGGGTAGCCTTGGTCACCCAGCCCACTTCCAATTTCTTTGTTACGCTATGCTACACAAATCCAGAACCAGGGCCTGGGGAAAATAGGACGTTTGAAATCGCCCCTCACGTTTGGGACGATTTTGGCGAGATTTTGAGAGAATCTACAAGACTTTCAAAAACATATTTTCGAGTTAATTTAATATTAATTTCTTATTTTTAACTTATGCGAAGCAGCAAGTGACTTTAAAAAGTTTAACCGTTTATTTACAAACGTCACGCAAACGTCGTCTTTATGCACGTGAAAAAAACATGCGAAATAAATTGTGCTAATCGCAAGTGGACACTTTAATTGGCCTAACCTGCCCAGACCAATATCTGAAAGTAAGACACGATACGGTCTTGGCAGGCCGAGACTATGCGTGGGGCAGAGGTATGTAGCTCTAAAGTGCGAGGCCGTATCAACTGAGCTACTTAGGCGAGAAATTACTTGCGACTTACTCTTCTTCCTCTTCATCAGCGTCCATCTCCATCTCGTTGTCATCATCGTCGTCGTAGTTGTAGTTGGGGTCGTGACAGATGTACTTGAGGCAGATCTGAATTATCTGTAAATATACAACACATTATCGATGAAAGGCCAGGTATATTCCATCTGTGTTCATCATAATCATACATATCATTATCATCATAAAAGGTCAGGGCTAACTCATCTGCATCTATTATTAGCATCTATATCACTGTCATTATTAACGGTGGTTGGGCCGAATAGGAAAACTTCAGTTTCCATTTCTCATTTTATTAAGGGCTATTCCATTAAAACATACATGGGACCCCAGGAAGGAACTTTTGAAATCGAACACACACCCACAGATACAAAATTGAATTTAAAGAACAAAATTTTGGAAAACATGGTTCACCCATAATATTTTTTAAATTGCCCTCCTGGAGTCCCGGATATGTTTTAATGGAATAGCTCTTATACACAAAACTTGAAATCAAAGTACACGTGAATACTTCTGCTTTGTTTTGATTTATATTAACCTTTAATAAGGAAAACACCAATTTTCTTTGGCTTTGAAGTGTCTCCGTGGCCGAATGGTTAACAACGGTGCGTTGTAAACCTTTGTCTCTCACCGCTGCGGGTTCGAATCCCACTGGGAGCTCGACTTGCAAGTGAGGAAGTGTCGATTTTTACGGATGGCGGGGATGTACAGTAATGGGTCTACCAAGGAAAAGCGACCGTCATATATAACCTTGCGTGTTGAAAACGACGTAAAACACCATACAAACAAACAAAGACTTTGACCTCATAATTATTTTACATTTATATAGGAAAATGCTTCAAGCTGTTTTGAAATAAATGAAATAAAACACTTAGGTGATCAAGTTGAGAATTACATGCATCAATATAGGACACATTGTTTTATTTCTTGGCTGAAACACAGTTTAGAAGTAATACAGAAAATTTAATTTATTACTAGTTATATCGACAAAACCTACATCTGACACAAACGGTGAAATTTCTTTAGGACACCTCCTGACAAAAGATTCGAATGCCTGTAGGCAGTATTCTCTCAACTCATCGTCTTCCAGTTTACAGAACTTGATCACATTTGGCATGATCTTCTCCAGGTGTTCTCCGAATCTGTGGCCAGCCTGTCGACTGAAATAGACATTAGATACTGTCAACATGCATGTTTTAGCTCACTCAACATTAAGCATTTAAAGAGTCACCTTTTACAAATTTACTCCCGCTACCAGTCCCAACCCCACATTCCCCACAGATTTGAGTGGAATGGCATTTTCATGATACAGGTAATGGTGGCCTTGACCTACTGACCTCAAAACCAATAGGGGCCGGGCCATCTTTTAATCACAGGCAGTCCACATATGAAGATTCATGGGATTTGCTTCAGAGGGAGAGGAGTTATGGAGCAGACAAGTTTTTCATTATTGGGTCACGGTGTCCTTGACCTTTGACTTACTGACCTCAAAATCAATAGGGGTCGTCCTCTCACTACATGCAGTTCCACTATGAAGTTTTATGAGCTTTGCTTCAGGGGAATTGGAGTTTTGGAGCGGACAAGGTTTTTCATTATCGGATGCCAGTGACCTTGAACTTTGACATACAGACCTCAAAATCATAAATGGTTGTTCTCTCCCACAGGCAGTTTTATTATCGGGTGCCGGTGACCTTGACCTTTTACCTACTGACCTCAAAATCAATATGGGTCATCCTCTCACCACAGGCAGTTCAAATATGAAGTTTCATGAGATTTGCTTCAGGGGGAGAGGAGTTATGGAGCAGACAAGTTTTTTCATTATCGGGCGCGGTGACCTTGACCTCTGACCTACTGACCTCAAAATCAATAGGGGTCGTCCTCTCAATACAGGCAGTTCAACTATGAAGTTTTATGAGCTTTGTTTCAGGTGAAGAGGAGTTATGGAGCGACAAGGTTTTTCATTATTGGATGCCGGTGACCTTGACCTTTGACATACAGACCTCAAAATCATAAATAGTTGTCCTCTTACCACAGGCAGTTTTATTATCGGGTGCCGGTGACCTTGACCTACTAACCTCAAAATCAATATGAGTCATCCTCTCATCACAGGCAGTCCACCCATGAAGTTTTATGAGGTTTTCTTCATGGAGAGAGGAGTTATGGAGCAGACAAAATTGCATCTACAGGCAGACGGACAGGGTAAAACCAGTATACCCCCACTATAAAACTTCCGTTTAATGGGGGTATAACTATCACTGAAGGTGATGAATACCCCCACTTAAATTATAAGACTAACAAAGGGCCACAATTTTGTAATGAATTAGGCAATCAACAGTGGGTGATGTAGAGGGACATAAGGTCCTCAGTGTTTATATAGTTTGGGAACAACCCATTCAAAACTGTTTGAGGAATGCAAGTACTGGTAGCTCATTCCCACCACCTGTGTACATACCTTATTGCACCCACACACTGTATGTATGTCCGTGTTGTGGATGTGCTGCTGTTTTTGCCTAACTCCGCCAGTAAGAAATCTATCAGCTCTATAAACAGTGTATTGTTACAACTCATCACCAGGAAGCCTGCAAAATAAAACAAACACTGATTCAACTCAAATATATGTTACTGGTCAGATAAAGTTGCAAACACATTGTTTAATAAAACGCATAAAAATATATTTGAAAGAATTAGGACAATTACAAAGTGTGTGTGTGTGTGTGTGTGTGTGTGTGTGTGTGTGTGGTGTGTCTGTGTGTGTGTGCGTGCATGCGTGTGTGTGTATGTATGTATGGGGTTTATTGATTCTTTTAGCAATCGTTCAGTCACATCACAAGGGTGTCTACTTGCAGCAGTAAACTCAATGCTCAACCTAGTGCTGCCAAGTATCATGCTGTAGATGCAGGACATGTCACTCACCTATTGCTATAATTGCCCTCTTCCTGACAGCCAGTCTGGGACTGGACAGTTGTGGTAGTAGTGACTGGAGGATGGATGGGTGGAAACTGATCAACAAACCTGCAATATGAATATGTCGTAAGTCAATAATTACTCTTTGAGCATAAATCCTATTTTTTATCCAATAGATTTTGCGGGTAAAGTAGAAACGAGAAACCAGGTAAAAGACTCTTTTAAATTGTTTTTTTACATAATATTATTTACTTTCCTTGACCTGCAGGCTAATGCATGGTATTAATTTTAAAACAGGCAAGCTTAGGCCATATAAAATAAATTCCCAGTTTATCATCCCCGCCCGCCCCGAATATTTTATGCCGCCCCGACAATTTTTATTTTGTCCGAAAAAAATAAAATATAAATAAATAATTGAATTGGGGTTTTAAGGCGCACCAACACATGAAAAGGTTATATGGCGCCTAGCAGGCATGAACATGCCAGGCTCATCTTCCATGTACATCGAGATAAAATATGGAAAATGGGCCTAGAACCTTCTCACCCTGAACTGCAGAGTTGCTGCAAATTCTATCGTAGAAACTCCATTTACGCTGGAGCCACGTTATTGTTTTTCTGCCACTGCTCTTTTGATGCGAGCGAGATGGCACCTGAAACAACGCAGGGATCATGATGAAGACCTTTAATGAACATGAACAAAAAATGATAAAATGAACATGAATTTGGGGGGGATTCTACCCCTCTGCCTACCCCTCCAAAGGGATCTGGATTGGCCGTATTCAAAATAAAAATAAAAAATCGACTGAAAGAGTCGTCTTTCCGTGACGTAAAATGCGTTAATATTTAGCCCGAACCGGAAATACCGGAAATACATTTTGTAGACAAATCGGACGTCGAGCAATAAGAAGTAAGTTATATTGAGAACTTCAACTTTTAAAACTCACATACATGGTAGTTTGTATCATTATAAATACAAATGTATGCTATAGCAGTGACAATTGGTAATAAAGAGAGTGTTCAAAACATAATACTTATGGTTATTAATATTTTTGTGATGTTCGATGTCATCTCAGGAAAATAAAAAATAAAATTGCACCCCCCACCCCAATTTTTTCCAAAATTTGGATGATAAACTGGGAATTAATTTGATATGGCCTTACATCAGGTAATGCTGATCATTTTAGTAAAGGCCATTCATCAGTATCACTTATAGTTTTGGATGAGTAGTTAGAAACTTAATTTTTAAAAATCTATTTTTAGCTTTGGTGGTCATCTTGGATTTCACATAACCTGAATTTTTGCTAGAATCAACTTGACATTACAGGCAACAATTTCAGTGTAGTAGTCGCTACAAGTTTTTCTATACAACACTATGTAAACAAACATGAACACAAGTAGCCATGTTTAATGTCAAATTGAAATATTTTTCATCAAGGACCAACATCATGCCATGTTGATTATTTTAGTAAAGGTCCCATATCAGTAATACTTATAGTTTCGGATGAGTAGTTGTTACAAACTTGTTTTTTTTAAAATCTATTTTTAGCTTTGGTGGCCATCTTGGGTTTTACATCAATCTTAATTTTTGCTAGAATCAACTAGACATCACAGGTATCATTTCTGCGGTCTTTCATTTAAATCCATCTATTATTTTTAGAGAAATAGTCGCTACAAGTTTTTTCCTATATAACTCTGTGTAAACAAAGATGACTGCTTGTAGCCATGTTTCACATAATGGGCAACAATCCAGTGAACTTTCATTAAAATCCATCAATTAATTTCAGAGAAGTAGTTGCTTACAGTTTCAGATGAGTAGTTGCTACAAACAAAAAAAGTTTACAGACGGACGTGGCACCATGGCATAAGCTTTGCCGATTTTCGAGATCATATTAAACATACCAACTTTTTAAGTGTACACTACCAGACTACAATATTTCCTCCCACCTACCTCCAAACCTACTCAGCAGGTCCCCCAGAATATCCAGGGCCTCGAGCTGTACCGACATATCTTCTTGCTGAAAAAAACACAAACTTACTGAGTTTAAATGGGGTACATCAGGCTTTGGGACTTTGTTTAAAAAATAAAACAAAGCTATAAAATGATAAATTTAAAATGTGAAATTGTTTACAGCTATATATGGAACATTACCTGTTTCCTATAATAAAGTGCAATAATACTTTATATAAAATTACAATGTCTTATCAGGCCATAGACGAATGTCCAAAGTTTAAAAGCGGTCACGCGGATTACCTCAGCGAAATCTACAAATGATGCTTGTATTGCAACACAATTTTTTACCCCCATATTTTAAAATAGCTAAACCCTGGTGCGAAATCACAGTAAGGAAATACATTCTTCGGGCCTTTCATTTATACGTTAAGTGAAATTTCTTTTGGTGGTGTATGGTTCATTTGGATTTATTTTTATCATTTAATACAGAAATATAAGAATTATAAGACTGCCCTGTGCCCCTTTATTTCAAGAGTGCCATGTGTCCTTTTATTATAAGATTGCTGTGTGCCCCTAAATTTCAAGATTGTTGCATGTCTCTTTATTTCAAGAATCTTAAAGTGTGAGATTTAGCCGAAAATGGTCCCTGTAACAAAAAGGTGGCTCTTTAATACGCCTTTATGAGAGTACTGACGGGAATGTTAGGTTCTCACGTGCATAAATCACATGAATACAAGCCATACCTTAGAAATAGCACTGGTGAGGCGTCCTGTAATCTTCTTACAGATACTGGCGGCCAGGGCTGTGGATGATGGCGGCAACTCACTGATTACAGTCTTCAAACCTGAAGGGAATGGATACACAAATACATAATCAAACCAGAGTTCAATATTTAACAAACAGAAAACCTGAGAGGAATATTCCACAAATATCAAACCTGAGGAGAATATTTGACAAATATTAAACCTGAGAAGGATATTTCACAAATATCAAACTATACTGGATATATCACGTATACTGGATACTATACTGCATATGTCACCTATACTGGATATGTCACATATACTAGATATACCACCTATACTGGATATGTCACCTATACTGGATATGTAACCTATACTGCATATGTCACATATACTGGATATACCACCTATACTGGATATACCACCTATACTGGATATGTCACCTATACTGCATATGTCACCTATACTGGATATGTCACATATACTGGATATACCACCTATACTGGATATGTCACCTATACTGGATATGTCACCTATACTGGATATATCACCTATACTGGATATACCACCTATACTGGATATATCACCTCTACTGGATGTCACCTATACTGGATACTATACTGGATATGTCACCTATACTGGATATATCACCTATACTGGATATATCACCTATACTGGATATGTCACCCTATACTGGATACATTACCTTTACTGGATATATGACCTATACTGGATATGTCACCTATACTGGATATATCACCTATACTGGATACCTATACTGGATATATGACCTATACTGGATATGTCACCTATACTGGATATATCACCTTACTGGATATATGACCTATACTGGATATGTCACCTATACTGGATATATCACCTATACTGGATACCTATACTGGATATGTCACCTATACTGGATGTCACCTATACTGGATATACCACCTATGCTGGATATGTCACCTATACTGGATATATCACCTATACTGGATATATCACCTCTACTGGATGTCACCTATACTGGATACTATACTGGATATGTCACCTATACTGGATATATCACCTATACTGGATATATCACCTATACTGGATATGTCACCCTATACTGGATACATTACCTTTACTGGATATATGACCTATACTGGATATGTCACCTATACTGGATATATCACCTGTACTGGATACCTATACTGGATATATGACCTATACTGGATATGTCACCTATACTGGATATATCACCTATACTGGATACCTATACTGGATATATCACCTTACTGGATATATGACCTATACTGGATATGTCACCTATACTGGATATATCACCTATACTGGATACCTATACTGGATATATCACCTATACTGGACATATGACCTATACTGGATATGTCACCTATACTGGTTATGTCACCCTATACTGGATATGTCACCTATACTGGATATATGACCTATACTGGTTATGTCACCCTATACTGGATATGTCACCTATACTGGATATATGACCTATACTGGATATGTCACCTATACTGGATATGTCACCTATACTGGATATATGACCTATACTGGTTATGTCACCTATACTGGATATGTCACCTATACTGGATATATTACCTATACTGGATATATCCCTCAACTGTTCCTTGTCAGACAGCATGTTGCTACACAGGGTCTCCACAATTGTCTCTACTTGGAATTCTTTCACTTTGTTCACCAGAGGTCCCAGACTGAAAACAATAAACACATAAATAAGGATGAGACATGGAGACATTAATCTTTGTCATACTGCAAAGAAAATTCTCGGGATTTCATTGGTCAATGAGCCATAGACATGACCCCATGTCTACGTCTCGCGACATGAACATATGCCAATTTCCCAGTAGGTACCCTATACCTGCAATACACAAAAACAAAATGGCGACGATAATGGTGCCGATTCGTTTTGGAAACCGCCGATTGTTTCCTTTCTATCGCTTTTCTGCGCTGTACATTGTGTGTAAATGTCTGAAATAATCTGAAGTGTATGTTTTTTTGCAATTTTACAGATAATAAAACATTAACATAGTATAAAATACGTTTATTTTATGAAAAAATCCACCAAATATAACAACGTTACAGCGATGACGTCACGAAAATAAACAATATCTAGTTAGAGGCAAGTTACGGGGAAATTGGCGCAACAAAAATGAAAACGTGTTTTTGCCTTTATTCTTTTCTTAAATAAATGATAACAACTTTGAAGTATGACAAATTTGTTATTAAGGATTCTTAACAGGGAACATGGGCTCACATTCCCTGCCTGGAAAGTACATTCCACCTCGTCTAATGGTCGGGTGGATATAATTTCCAGGCAGGGAATGTGAGCCCATGTCCCCTGTCAAGAATCTTAATAACTAATAATGTTTAAAGGGACTTTAATAACAACCTTTTTTTCTACATTAAACTTGCATTTGTTCAATCATTAATATTAATTAAAAGAATTATAGTATATTTAGAAAATTGTTATTTCATATTTGTAACTGTTGAGTATCTTGCGCTTATAATATTACAGGAACGTCTCATGTTTCAACAGTGTATTAGGCAGAAATTGAAGACTTGGGTGCCAAATATGCAAAAGGGGAAAAAAATATAATTTGCTAATATCGAGGCACCCTGCCTCTGGGGCAATATTTTTTTTACTTTTTAGAGATAAAGATAAAAAAAAAAGTGCATCTTAAGATAATCTTTTTTCTATAAATGTATCCAAAACATATTAATATTAAGTAAGAGGGGGGAGTGTTATTTACCAAAAAAAATCAAAAAATTCTCCCCCTTCCCTACTTGTTGGCCACTTTTTCAAAAAATCCAAGAAAGGCCATAAAAAAGGTGGCTTCACGGTTGGTTAGCTAATACACTGTTGGTCCAACAAATTGGAAACAATTCTGAAGGATGGTCCACCCTTATATTTGTGATTAACATAAATTACTTTGATATATACTGAAAGGAAAAAGAAATATATATTGTATGTACAACATGCTGCTGTTAATCAAACGGTACATGGTTACGCAAGATCTTTCCTTTCGGATAAAGACTAAAACAACACGTAACTCAGCAAATAGTATTCCTGAAAATTGTCATTATTGACAGAGGATGCATTTGGCACAAACTTAGGATGCAACATTTTGCAAACGCTTTACGTTATAAAATACAGTACTGAACTGGCTCAATTTAACTGGCTCAATTTTTCAAAGAGGAACTTCAGCATTTATGAATTTCTTGTTTATTACAACGTGTACTGTGATTAAAATGTCTACATCACAGTTGTGTCCATTCTCCAACTAACTGCAACTTTTTTTTACAAAACATCTTGGGATTTCCTTGGAATATTTATGGAATTAAGCGTGCAGTATATGCAATATATAGCGGAAATTCATGTGTCGCGTTTCTTTTTCCTTTCAGTATTTATACCATCGCAACAAGCTGGTTTTCAAGTCACAATGAATTTAGATACATGTTGACCTTGTTGCTGCGTTTACCACCAACAATGTTTTCTGTCCATATCCATTTATATAATAATTAATGATTAAACAGCAACACGTCTGTTACGTTTTAAATTTTGCTTTAAATAACTTTATGTCAAACAAAAAATCGATTAACATACCACTTCACTGCAAGATTCTGTACCTCTCCATTCTTGTCTTCCAGTAACTTCAACAACATCTTAACGACCTGGAAAATATAACACATATAATTATCAGTAGTTTAATTTAAACTTACTTGTTTTACATTGACTGTAACGAAAACTCTATGAAGTGTTAATCACTCTCAAATAACTTCTTGGGTAGAACCAGTACTAAGCAAATGGGACACAACACAAAATGGTCATGGCGGGGATCGAGCCCACGACTTTTCAGGGGCACCAATTAGCGGTCGCCCAGTCGCCATTGGCGAGTAAAAAATGGTCTGGGCGACCAAAATTTGACTTTCACGCGCCCATGTGGCGACCAAAAATATTCAATCCAAAAAACGGAAAAAGGGTAATCATTCAACACAAACATTTAAGTTCGAGAATTTTACCACGCAGATTTTGCTTTGGTCCCGTGAACTACATACTGTTGGCCGAAATAGACAAACCCTTAACAAAATAATAACGAAACAAACGTTTGTTTATATTTTTCCACTGCGGAAACGAGACAATGTTCGAGATGTTGCAATGTACGTTTTCCCACAAAACTGCATGTTGCGGTACTCTGAGCTTCGAATGTCAATGTAAAATTAGATGTGCAAGTAACATTTGCTGGTATAAAATCAACATTAAAACAGACATGGTAGTGTTTCCTTTACACATGATCATAAATTCGTGTTATAATTTGAAGGGGAAATAATTAGGTTTCACTTCCGGTTTTTAGGACATTCTAAAACGCGGCGCTTTTGATTTATAAAATGCGGTGCTTTTAGAAATCATCAATAATAATTATATGGCAGGGAATCATGTTGATAAAAACGGTCTAATACATTAATTTTAAAACTGTATGTCAACATAAAATATTAATAACAAAATAAAACATTAATTTAATAATATCTAATCTTTTTTAATCTTTTATTACAATAATTTACATATTCTAGTTGTGATCATTTATAACAAAACTCATTAACAATACTATTTATAATTAAATAGATAACTTGGACTTGTAATGATCAGTAATGTTGTTTATGATATTCAATAAACACGGAGTAAATGCATGTAATTGTTCATAAATTATGCACCAGAGTGGTAAAATAAAATAATATTTTGTTGGGCCCCTAACAGCTGGCTCCTAGCTAAATAGAGTTAGTCTGTGCCCCTGCTTTTCGATC